>QMIH01001814.1:11531-25982 GCA_003987875.1 Clarias batrachus | reverse complement strand
TTATTAGTAGCATACATACACTATATACATGCACTATATATAGTGTATGTATGCATTTGTACTGTATGTATATATGTATATGTTTACGTGAGTGTGTGTAGTTATATATGTTGTTCCACATGGTCACATACTGTACATTAAACCTACTTGAATTTAAACTTAAATAATAAACTTTATATGAATAAATATAAAGATGTCCTAATGCAGCCATTCCTTTAAAACCAGGACTTCAGTGTGTGAAGCTTTCTTCAGGCGCTATACCTTTAAATGAGGTTTCGTTTCCGGGAACGTGGTGCGTTATGTCATTATTAATCACTCAGCTGTCCACTCCAGTTAAGAATTTTAATAGCCTGGTGAGAGAAACTTTTATTATTATTAGCTATAGTATATTAATGACTCTAATATTCCACTGGACTACATACGCCTTCCACTACATTACATTACTGCTGTCACTTTGCTATGACATAATTTGCTGTGATATAAAGCTGTTGTAATATAAAACGATACTATGCTACTACATGTCGTTATATGACGATACAGAGCTGCAGACTATTTATACTAACAATGACATAGCTATCGAATGGTTCATTAAGTGCCAGATTTCACACACAAACACACACAAAGAGTTGTTTTCCGCACGTTGTGTATGCGCAGTGTGAAACCAAAGAACACAAGCAAAAAGCAAACACAAACCCGAAGACATTTCACTATGATTGAGTATCAACAACCGGAGCAGTAAGTGTGAAAGTGCACTATAATTACTGTTCCTCTAAGCAGTGTGAGGCATAGCGGAACTGCACAAAGAAAAATCCCTTATTGTTTGTCCGTGGAAAAGGTAATGGGTTCTGTCACATTAGGAAATGAGATTTGCAGCACTCTGAACTTGCATCTTTTTCAGAAATGAGAAAAACTATGAGCTCGCTCATCATCTCCTGTTAAGACGAGGGGAATGCTGCAGAAAGGTTAATGCGCAGACAGAGATGAAGCTGTGAGCTTGACAGCTGCTCAATCTTTGGGTTGATGTTTGGCACGACTTTCCAATGATTCCCCTTTAACATCAGTAAAGCAGATCTTCTTGTAAATGCTGTAGTGTTTGGGAAAAGTTTAGCCAGAGCCTGCCATCTTAAGATCCTCAATGAGGTTGTTTTTAGTTTTTTTTTTTTTTTTTTAACAGAGGCAAGGCTGATTGCGCGCACCATGCGTGAAGGAAGAAAGAGGATGCAATCCCCACCTTGTTACATCTCTGCTTATTTGATTTTCTAGAAGACCTACTTGTATTTCGTTAAATGGGATTCCAAAAAGCAGGGCTCTCTTCTGCCGAGCAATATTGTCTCAGAGAAATCGAAGCTACCGGGAGTGGTAAATGCGTTGATGAAAAAAAAAAAAAAAAAAGAAAAATCAGTCTGGCGAGAATGAAAGAGAACAGGAACAAGAAAATAACACCTCAATCTCCATTACTCTTAATCTATGAGCTGCTCCATCTGCTGGGGGAAAACGCACGAGCAGAAAGAAGAGAGATTGGAGATTAAGACGAGACGAGAGAGGATAAGACATGGAGACTGACGGGCGGAGCGTCTGACAATATCTGCGAGTATCCAGCTTTCTTTGAGCCTCTGAAGCATTTCAGGTTCAGCTCGGAGACGTAGCGAATGTGTCTGTGCTTTAAATTCACCACATACTTCAAATAAACAGCAGCGCTCCTCGTTCGTCTCCATAGTGAGTGGAGATGGAGTCCGCGGGATTGATGTCTTGTTGGGAGGTGCCGGTTTCGGTGAGTGAGGCTGGGGCTCTAATAAAGAACAACAACGGCACTGAGTGCACTTGACGTGCCATTAGCTGTCTTTGCCTTTCATTACAGCTAATAAATGTGGTGAGTGTGTGAGGGGAGACCAGTGCCCTGTGGGAGTGTGTGTGTGTGTGTGTGTGTGTGTGTGTGTGTGTGTGTGTGCCTGCAAGCTAAATGGCCATGGTCTCAGGAACCTAATGGCCATAATGCGATATGCTGGGTTCATAATTCAAGTCGGGATGCAGGGTGATTAAATCTTCATTACCGGCGGACTGTTTCGGTCCTCTCTCCTGTAATTTACATTACTCTTTATTTTTAAATGATAGATGGGAGGCAAAGGCTTGGAGAAAACAACGACACAGGCATAGAAAAAACAACCAAGGGAAAGAATATTGAAATATAAATATAAATATATATATATATATATATATCCAGGAGTATGAGGGGAGAAATTGTGATTTATGCAGCGTGCTTCTCGATGGTCTTGCCTTCACCTCACCAATGGGAAACAAAAGTCGCTCTTAATGTAGTTTGGCAGAGCATGAAGAACTCTGGGAGAAGCCTGTGTCCATGATGCACCATGATGAGCTCCTTAACAGCGAATCTGCCACGTACAGTAAATACACAATGAGGCAGGGTGTTGCTGAGTGCAGTGGAGTTTGTCTCTGATGTATATTACATGATCCTGAGCTCATGTTTTAGTCTGCGTGGACCTTCACACGCTCTCCACATGTCCGAGCGGGTTTCCTCTGGGTCCTCGGGTGTCCCCCGAATCCCGAAAAACATGCCCGCAGGTGAAGTGCACCAGTATTCCCACTCCGCACCAGTGTGCACTCACAGTGTAGCTTCTGGATTCACTGGCACTCTGAGCAGGATGAAGCGCGGCCGAGCTGAGCTCAAGGCTCTTTCATCAGTGCTTCTTTTGTTTTTTACACCCAGCTCGTCCTGCAGGCTCCCCAGACCTTCCCAAGCTACTACTAAGATATAATCTCTCCAGTAGGTCCTGGTGCAGCTATATCAGGAGCCAAGCAGGGCTTGATTGAAAGAAGCAGAGACTCTGAGGGTTTCTCAGGATGTTCATTTCCTCAGCCCACCTCAGGTCGCCACCGGCTCGACACGCAGCCTTACACAGAGGAAGGAAAGGCAGGACCGGCTTTAACTGGAGTGGCAGTGGATCTGTCCCTGGATCTAGACCTGAGTGTAGGCGACGTCTGGTCACTGGTTGGGTTCAGAAGGTGACACGGAGACTTCTTGTCGGCCAGTCGAGCAACTGGGATTAATCCCAAGCAGGGAATAAACCTAAAGTCCTCTAGGGGGCGGGGTCACTGAAGTACATGGTAATATTCAAACCAATATATCGATAATATTTATATATCTGTTCCAGTGAAATAATCAATCAGGCTATAGCGCCCTCAACTGTTTAAGCTGGTACTGAGTCATGTGGATGGGTAAACCATTACAGCATACAGACTTCCTGAAGGACGTTTGTGTCTCTCAGGTCTCTCATCAGGTCACTGACAAACTGAAGACTTGTTTCTGATGCTTCTCACTAACCAGTGGTTTTCTTATGGACACACAGCTGTTTAGTCCCAGTCCTGTGAGTCCTCATCACACTGTGTGTTTAAATGCTCTAACTTTCACTTTAATTAAACACAGCTCTCATTTTTACTGCTAATTTGGTCCTTCTGAAAAGGCGTCTATTTTTTAATTGCATGTATTATTTTTGAGTGTTATTAGGTTTTCACACGGCTTCACACACAGATCCTCAGTAAACCGGAGACACACAGCGATTCAGTTTATTCTCTCCTGATTGACAGCGAGTGTGTTGTTACAAAGCTCTTATTATCACAATTACTCAATTGTGGGTTATTCACTTTCGTATATCAAATTGTTCACTATATCTTTCCCTGTCTACACACACACACACACACACACACACACACACTGCTCGAAACGCTTGGAAGAACTATTATTATTATTATTATTATTATTATTATTTTGATCTCAGTTGCAGCAGTGTGTTGAGCGTGCAGTCGTGTCAGATCAGAAATGATTAAATTATTATCTTAACCCAGAATAAATCCTGAGGAACAGCGCTCTACTCTACAAGTGTCTGAGTCTGAGGTGTTCCTGTCACCTTCTTCTCTTCATTATCACTCAGACAATAAACCTGCACATTATCAATAAAATGAAATCTCTACACACATCACAGTTCAATCAGAGTTTCCCAAACAGAACCGGAGATGGAATTCTGTGACGTTTTGCATGATGTTAGCTAATTAAGATCTCAAATTAGACTCTCAAAGGCAAGTATTTGTATTTTAAAGAACTGAAGGATGAAGAAGGTCTTACGGGAAGTGTTTTGGTTACTACTGCGCCAGTCAGGGTTTTTTAAGGTTCTCAATGAAGCATTTAAACTAATCTTAATCGTACTTAAAGGTTCGAGAACACAACAAACCGGTTAGCGCACCGCGGGCCTGAATCCGTTCACTGGTTTATCTCCTTTAGCTAAGAACTGTGTGCTAAACACTGTTCATACAGGATTTCCACGAGGCATCTTCTCTGAATCTTGATGAAAGTAAATAATGGCTGTGACTATAGATAACATATTTTACTTTACACATACCCGTTTTATGTCCTTCCCGAAGGTCTCGCTGAAGCTCGTTCCTAAAATCTCAAACTGAACGTGTGAGTTGGATCCGTTGTCCATGAAGTCCATGACTCCGGTGAGGCCGGTGATGCGACCCTGCCGGGAGAGGAACATCCGCCATGTTAGCATGACGCTGCAAAAAACCTCGCGGTAATGAATAGCTAATGTCTTTATTATTCTGATTAACGCGTCTCAGGGAGAGATATCAGGTGTTTAGGCTGAAGGTCAGAGACACAAATAGACTTTTAGAGGACAAGAAATACAACATTTAGCAAAAATCTGACCTAGGCCTGACCTTTTAGAAGAATGTGTAGCAGAACACGACGGAATCAAATAGAAAGCTTGGATTTTAAAAAATCCTTTAAATCTCAGAAGGTCTGCATTTCATTACCCTGCAGCTGATTTGAGCCTTTAGGACCTGACCTGGAATCTGTTAGCTAGCAATAGTAGAAATAGGACGTAAAGGGGTTTAAGGGTAACAGCTAACGACGAACCTTCTGGATGGTCTCCAGCATGGACCAGCCTCCATTCCAGGGCTTGGTTGACTTCCGTATGCAGTTCAGGCTAGCCATGCTGTGCCACTTCCTGTCCTCTAACTTCCTGTAGAAGGCGTTAGCTAGCATCAAGACGCTGTCATACAGGTACAAGTTGGACACCTGAGACAAAGAGAAAGAGATGGTTTATGAATTAAACACTCTGAACAAAGGGTCAGTGTTAGGTTAATTTTCTACAACAGCCGCTTTGACATTAGTGTAGCTAGTCCTAATACATTGTAGTGCATTTCTCCCTTATTTAGCCACGTCATTTAAGCGCTCCCACCCACGGAGGGTGAAGGCTACATTGTAATTCCTGTGAGACACATGCAGACAAGCCCACTTTTCAGACCACAGGGTGCCACGCCCGGCAAAAGTCGCTCAGGCACAGGGACTCGCATGGCAGATGATCCACATAAACCAGTTATAATGTGTGTAATCACTGCATATCGCTGTAAGATTTCCCCCAACATTCTGTGTAAACTCTAGGGACTGTTGTGCGTGGAAATCCCAGGAGATCAGCAGCGTCTCCAAAAAAACAACAACTCTCAATCCAGCCCATCTGGCACCAACAACCATGACATGGATACTGTTAGTGTTTGCACGGATTCTCTGAAATCCTGAAGCCGTGAAACCTCTGGGACAGACTGAGGAGCACTGACTCCTGTGTCTCATGTCACATCTGCATTATCTGAGTGACACAGTGCTCTAAAGCCTGGCACAAAACATTACAGCTCAGAAGCCCAGATGTGGGTCAGGCACCAAACTACATCAAGTGCTGTAATAAAAAAAAACAGGCAGAAGCTCAGATGCTCTCTGGCATGCAGACCTCAGACAGTCGCGGCTAATCAGGACAGAGAGGTGTCTCACAGCCGCGCGCCATCATCGAGCCGCTGTATCATGGCCTGTATCACAGGAACTCATTTCTGCTGAGACTCTAATAAACACTATCAGGCTTCTTAAGAAGGAACACCTCGACATGGTAATTTACAGTAAGTGTTCCGATAAGAAAGACTCTGGTGAGGTTGATTATTTTCCTATAAGTGTGTGTACTGAAGTCTGGTATCCCTGTTAACCAGCAGTAATTTCCCAGTGATTTACGGTCCATCCATTTTGAAATAGAGATACCTTTCGGTGTTTGGCCTCTCTACACCACCACACTGAATTTGAAATGAAACACTCAAGACTTTGGCTTTTAATTCAAGGCATCGACAAAAATGTGGTCTTAACCATTGAGGAATTACAGCTATCTTCATAAACACACATATTTTGAGGGCTAGAAATGGAACAAATGTCTGAGAAGTACTGTAGGACCATGCATGGCCAGGAGTGTCCTGTTCCCTCCTTACTCCAAGACTAATCAAGCAAATAAAGTCCTGGAGGTAGTTCTGAGTGTTACATTTGCCTTTGGTAACTGTTCATTCAAGGTGTCTTTACAAGTGCTTAAAACCTTCTTTAGAAAGAAGGAATTAACTGGCGAGCTCAGCAACTGCAAAAGTCCTGAATTCTGTCCATGGTGAAGAAGAACCCTTTGATAACATCTAGCCAAGAACAGTGTTGAAGAGGTGGGCGTGTCATTGTCAAAGTCCCCGGTCAAGAGACAGCTTTTAATAGTAAATACATTTGCTTAACAACCAGGTGCAAACTGCTGAGAAAACTCAAGAACAGATGAGACTTGGCCAGATTCTTTGGCCTGACGAGACCAAAATGAACTTGTACCAGAATGAAGAGAGGAGAAAAGTGCGGAGAATGAAAGGAACAACTGATGATCCAAAGCACCACATCATCTGTCAGGCATGGTGGAGGAAATACCTCCACCATGGCTGCCAGTGGAAATGGGTCATTCTTGATGACCTGACTGCTGAATTCTGAAGTGCTTAGGGCCGTACGTACTCTCTGCTCAGAATTAGCTAAATGCTGAAAAACTGATAGGACACAGCCTCATACTGCAGATTGATAATGAGCCAGAACATACAGTGAAAGCTACCTAAGGCAAAGAAATGGCCAAGTCAGTCACCAGCAATAGCACATGCTTTTCACTTCCTGAGGACAAGACTAAAAGCATGAAGTCCCAAAAACAAGTAGCACATGAAGGCAGCTGCAGTTAAGGCCTGGCAAAGCATCTGGAGGGAGGAGCCTCACCATTTGGTCATGTCCATGGGTTCCAGACATCACGCAAGTGATCACGCAAGTCATCCAAGTACTGTATTACAGGCAGTGCTGTAATGTTATATTATGATTCATATTAGTTTGTTCCATTATTTATGAGCTTCCCAAAGTGTGTGTGTGTGTGTGTATATGTATATATGGAAATGACTGTAATTCCTGAATGGTTAATGTCACACTCTTGTCAAACCACTTGAATGTACAGTATAGACGTGACTGCGTGTATCTTATGGAGGGGGTCTACGGTGTCAGAAGTTTTAAAAAAGTTTACAAGCTGTGTTTTGTCTTATTAGAGAGAATAACTGCAGGCTGATTATAGCTGCTGTAAGACACGTGATAAAAGGAAGTGGTTTTAAAAATGTATATTTTTACAGATTTTAACAGCACACTGACCTTTTTATTCTAGTATATAAGTTTATATACATTTCCCTTGTTAATGTGTTGGTATTGATCAGTTCGGTCTGCGCTGTGGTTTTATACAGTATGTACATACAGTATATATTTATTTCAAACAAAAATGTTATTAAATTACTGGATTGTACAAATACGGGTGTTTGTGATTTAAAAACAAATCTCAGCGAACACGGGAACCTGGGAGCAGTGAGCTGAGTTTCAGGGCGAGGCTCGGTGAGAATAATATGATCTGATGTGATGTGATGCGATGTGATGATATGGATTAAGTATGATTAAAGCTGAAGAGAGATAATGTCGGAGGACAGCTGGCGACGGCGCAGCACCACGGCCTTAAACGCTGCTGACGCTGCAGCTCGCCGAGATGAGACGAGGAAGCCAAACAAAGCTCTCCCTGACTCCTCATTAAAGGGTTTAGGGTTGAGAAATAATCAGCACATTAACAGGAAGTGACCTCGAGCGACTGCAGGTATCCCTCCTGAGGGTCGCAGAGCAGAGACGAGATGCGGTGGCTGTTCCTCATACAGTTCACGCCGCTGTCTCTCCAGAGCGGGAAAATCTGCCGGATGACCGTCATCCTTCCCAAAGCGCTGTGGGTCAGCTCCATGATCTCCGTGTCGCTGATCTCCTAAAGCAAAAACGCAGACAGACAAGCAGATCCAGTGTTTTAATAATAATAATAATAATAATAATAATAATAATAATAATAATAATATTATCTTTGACAATGAAATCAATTTTTATTTGAGCGGACAGCGAAATCTTTTTTGGTGAAATTCAGTGAAATTTCTGCTGTTTATTTCTGACCTCATCAGAAATAAACTGAAAGAGAAAATTACGGTTATTGCCCCTGAACCAAAAAAAAAAAAAAGTCTCAATTTGAGGAGACCTGGCATTTTCTCAGCTCATCACGGTAGTTATTCTGTAATGAGCAGGAGCGCGGTGTGAAAAAGCTCGACCAGAGTGAAAAAGCATCACATGATGATTTCAATAAACTGCAGAATAAAGAAGAAAAAAGAAAAAGGCGGAATTTTATAGAAGCACTTTAACACTCCTGATTCAACTCATCAGCTAATTATCACAGGCGGTGTGTGTTCGAGAGTCGGGGGAGTATAAATCTGTTTAGTGCTGTGTGTGTGTGTGTGTGTGTGTGTGGTTTTATACCCGAGCTGTAAGAAGATTATTGCAAAAAAAAAAAAAAAAAGCAATCAAATTCTTCTTGTCACAAGTTCAGATTCTAAAATGAGAGAAGGATCTTCGGCTGAGCCGGGTGTGTGTGAGAGTGTGTGATGTTACGGGACTGTGATGCGGACTGCGTTCCCTGGTGTGGAGTGGAGTGGAGTGCCAATTAATGTACAGATATTGTGAATAAGCTGCTGAAAAGTATAAAACACAACAACACACACACACACACACACACACACACTTGGCTGGCCATTACAGGTGTGTGTGTCAGAGTTATTATAATCATACGTCAATCAGCGGGAGCTAATGAGTGTCTAAAGCTTGTTTTTCTCTCTGCACGTCACCTGCACTGACTCCGTCTCGCGGCCCTTTATGATGCGTAACACCTTACATAACTCACACGCGGCACCTCGCTCTGTCTCTTCCTGTTTTGGCCTTTAGCTCGTAGCTGTTTTTGTATTTCTGTTGAATAAACTGCACTTTTGGTGTCTGAGCCCCGTAGCTGTGCTGGAAACGGAGCGCTCTGTCAGCGTTATATAATCCTAATGCTGCTTAGGGGACCAAAACAGGCACCTTAAAGAAAAACATATGAAAGGTCAGGAATAATATCATAACTAACCTTTTACCTAATGCGCACCAAGATGAAAGGGGGAGTGAGTACAATAAAAAATATGATTCCTTCAGACATTCAGTCGTGTTTGTTTCAGCAAATGGCTAGAAATAGTCTGAAAGTTATTAAAATAAAAACAAAAAACCTATGAAACTTATTATGTAAATACAGCACTTCTGGGATTTCACTCTCAACCTATTTGTGTTATTAATGCTGTGTGTGTGTGTGTGTGTGTGTGTGTGTGTGTGTGTGTATGCGTGTGTGTGTGTGTGTCTGCAAACATTACTGCATACTGTATTTCACCTTCTGTAAAATAAGTAAGAGAAATAACTCCTGTGCAAAAGTCTTGACCCCCTCATTTCTTCATTTGAAATGTAATTAAATGGTGCATAATAAAGGCTGCAAAGTGCCTAAAGATACCAATTTAAAATCTGGTTGTTTATGTAACAGCCTCAGCAGCGACCTCATTTCCCCTCTCGCCTGTTCCAGACACGCAGCAGTGAACTCATCACCTCCTGATCGTCTCTCATCATCTGCACCTGTCTCTCACTGGCTCAGGACTTCAGTCAGATGCTTTTATGCTTGAATGATTCACAGGTCACTGTATGCCTTAAACAAACACAAACACATTCAGGAAGACGGGACTGGAAATAACAAGAGACAAAAACGTCCTTCAGGAAGCCTTCGAGAAAGTCTGGAGATTTAGGGGAGAAATATGAACAAATTGAGGGGGGGGGGGTCAAGACTTTTACTCCCATCTGTGTTGGGATATATCCTGTATTTAAAGAGGTTTTTATGTTCGTACTTCAGTATAAAGGCGCTCAGAAGCTCTTGCCTCTTTTCCATCAAAAACCTAAAGTTTAAAACAGAACAATAAAATATTACAGTGACTTCAGGCAATGTCTCCAGACTATAAAGGGAAGACAGACAGAGAGACAGAGACAGAGAAACACAGACAGAGAGACAGAGAGACCCTTCAGATTCCTGCCCCAGCTTCATCTGTACGTGTGCTTTCATGAGACGTCCTGCATGTTAACGGTGACGGACGTTTTGTAAATAAATGAAGCAGAACAGCTCGGGATGTGGAATATTCAGCCATTATTCATCAACTCAGCTCTTAACAACAAGAACCAAGAGCTTCTTATTCTAAGGACAAAACAAACACACACACACACACACACACACACACACACACACAGTCAGCTATCTCTGGAGGGATAACAGGTAGCAGAGTGACCTAGAAAAGAGGTGCTGAAGTTAACATCCTCTCCAGATTTGGACGTGTGTGTGTGTGCGTGTGTGTGTGTGTGTGTGTTGTTCCCCTGCGGCGCACAGATAGAGAGATCTCCTGCGCATTCAGACTAAAAGCCTGTCGGTGTTTTCGGGGCTTGCGATGCCGCTGCTAATTTCACACTCCGCTGTTTCGCATCCGCATGAAGAGTGAAGCGTAGAGACGGCGGCGCGCCTCAGCGCGAGTCACTCAGCGCGGGAAACCTCAGCGCGGGAAACGCTTCCCTCAAGTCTGTCACAATCGATCACTTTAAATAACTAAAAGTGGACCGGCGATAAAACACTACATGCTGCGCCGTTACAGGAAATGAATCAGCTTCAGGTCGGTCAGAGCGGCTCCGCTTCATCACACCGCCATGCCGCTTATTAATTCTCCACAACACCGGTGTGGGGAGTGTTTCAGTCCCCGCTCCTCAGTCCTCGCCCGGCGTGGCGGCTTCCCGAGTTAATCAGCTGCTTCAGTGTTGCCACCCCTCATAATTTTAATGCCACCCCATGAATAATTTACTAGATCCGCCCCTGGCACCGGCACTGAGGGAGGAGGAGTGGGAGGGAGGGGGGGAGGGGCTTCCACGGCACCGCGCGCATCCTCGCGCCGTAGCACTGATCAGCTCTGACCGCTTCGCACACTTCCTTCCCGCGCGCCGTATTAATACGTAATGCGAACCTGAATAAATAATGAGAACGGATTCAAGGACGCACAATATCAGTGGAACTCGCTATCTCTGGGTGCGGAGCGGTGTGTCGCCTGAGAGCTACACATTTAACAGCTTCATACAGTATACAGTAACACACACACACACAGTGGCATGCTCGAGCGTTAGCTGCTTTAGTCTTTAAAGCAAAACGCAAACAAAACCCACTTTTCCAGAGCCTGCATCAGTAAAGTTGACACACGCCTGGTTATTTCAGACTCAACGCGTGCACATCGTGTAGATTAAACACCATCTGCTGATGTATAAATGGATCTTAATCTACTTTTGAGATGATTAGAGAGTGCATTTGTTTTGCAGCTGCTCTGGCAGTCTGTTCTGTATGCAGAGGATGGAGTGCACTACAGAGTGCACTACAGAGGGCACTACAGGCTGAGGCCTTCTCTACAGCGAGGGGCTCCTGGTGCAGATTTAAAACCGGTCGAGGGTCGAGGTGCGAAGGCTCCATGTTTTACACTCTCGCTGAACGTGATTTTCGATCCTACAGATAGTTTTTCGATTTAAATCTCAGGAACAGGAAATATGAACAGAGTCGGTCACATCAATCGAAAAGTTACAGTAATAATAATAATAATTTCTGGAAAGTTCCAGGTTTCAGACATACACTTTAGCGACGTTTTTCCCGAGTACGAGTGTGAGAGACGGGGTTTTTATTAGTGTCCAAAGACCACCGGCTTCAAACGGCACATCCTGCTGAGCTACAACAGTTACTTAATGACGCGCTGAGATAATACATAGAGGTTATGAAATGATAATTTGTGCTAAAAATGCAGTTACAGCCAGAATCACACTTTACTCCAAACCCTACAGTATGTGTGTAACTTGTGTAAGTTCTGAACGGTGCCCAAGTCAAGTGTTAAATCTAAACGCTGAATTGTCTGTAACTGAAATCCTCAGCACGCTTAATCAAGTCAAGTCAAGTCAATTTTATTTATATAGCGCTTTTAACAATTGACATTGTCGCAAAGCAGCTTTACACAATAAAAAGAAGTAAGTTTTTATGCAATGTGTGTGAATCAAAATAAGATTGGATTGAGGCTTAATCAGCTCCAGAGTCCGGGGGAACCTTTAATACTTTTATAAACGGTTACAGTAAAACACATTTCTGCATTAAAAATGATAAGCAACCTTCATGGGAATTTAGTGAATACTGTATGACCGCAGAACATAAACATTAAATATTAATAAACTGTTACAAATAATAAAAATACATTTACAATCTTTCCTGTGAAAAGATCAATCAGTGCTGTAATCGCTGGTTGGTGGTGGAGCCAAAGCCGGGTCGTGGGCTTCGAGATGTCTGAAAGATTTCTATGAAAGACAGCCTTCTGTCAGAGAGAGAAATAAAAAAGGAGACTAGAGAGCGAGTGGTTTATAGACTCTTCTGAACGTTTACAGCATCATGAATTCCATCAAGTGCTGTTTTAGCCCAGATCCTACGTGCCATTGCCAGGAGGTCAGATCCTCACCACAACATTTAATTTAACACAGAACTCGTCACAGCTACAGTATCTCAGTCTTTAGAAGTCTAATTTAACAAAATCTTAATTAGAATTCAGGAGAAAATGAAGGATACAAATCTATAAATATGAGGAGGCTTGTATTTATTAAAGATTAAAGAGTCCAAGATCCTCCACACATTGTTGCACGTTTGTTAGATGTCTTAGGAAGAGATTGTTAGTGATTTTATTCTCTCCATGAAGGTTTTACTAAATGTTATGCACATGATGTAGGAGGTTTTATAACACGTTTAACACTTTTAATACACCATTTTGATTTGTTTAATTAATAAGATAAAGTCTTATTATAAAGAAACTTCATCTATCATAAAAATCACTCCTCCAGATACGCCATGTTCCTAAATAAGACCTGCCTCTGTGTGAAACCAAAACATAGAATTCAGCATGATGTATTGTTTTTACTCAACGCTGCTCCTCACTCGCACTGATGTCACTCAGAATCGAGAGTAACTAAGCCACACCTCTGTTTAAGACAAGCTCCACCCCGCCGTGTGTAACTCTCACATAGCTTCTGAGTTACATCTGAGCTCCGAGTCCTGAGCTGCGTGATTTCAGGAAGAAAAATTATCTGCTCTGATTCATTTCAGAAGTGTGAAACAGAGGTTGTATTTGAATAATTTGTATTCGAGGGAAAAAAAAATGAGTTCCTAAGGGCTGTGAGGCATAAACACGAGGTCGTGAAACTCAGAAATCAGTAATGCAGGAGTTACTCATCAAGCTCTCACAGTGAAAGAAGCAGATCTAAATATACACAGCAACAACAGGCAAGAGGTGGCACTCATTAGTTGTCATGGAAACAGGAAATGAAATAAAGGATACACTGTCCATTTAAGGAAAGTCAAATCTCTATGTCTGTTGATTTTTCATGGACAGTACAGCCCAAAATAAGGCTGTGATCAAACGCAGAACTGGACCCACGACAAACTGGACTCAAGATCAAGGACGATAGCATCAGAGGCAGCGATGGCGTTGTTACTGAAAAACGTTCTAATTCAGCAGGACAGACAGAAAGAACTGCAACAGAACTTCCAAATAGTGAAGCAAGAACTAGAGTGACCATGTAACGGGTCTAGAAGGTTCCCTGTTTCAGACACCCAGCATTCCAAAACCTGGTACATTTTCCCAAACATCTTCTTTGCTTTAGAAGGGATATGCTTGTAATGGTAGATCCTTTAAAACATCTAAGGTTCTACTGGGCCTAATACTGTGATAAATGACCTGTCATGTGATCACTATTGCCCAAGCAAAAGCTGGGTTACAACCTCTGAGCAACGTGTGGCAATGCTGACTAGATAAACATCCTGCAACACCTGTCCCTGATCCTGGCCATCAGTGCATTGGTAAAGATGTTCTCTGGTCTAGGAATTCCTCAAGAATTCAATTAAAGACCAATGCAACCACCTTACGTCGTAGTCCCCCACCCCCACCCCCACCCCCCAGCTCATACCACCCACTTTCAGAGTGAAATACTTCCACCAGATGTTGAGGAACATGTTGCCCACATTTGCCTAAGCTATAGAAAAGGGCTGGGACAAATTTCAGGCTTCCCTGACTCCCTCCCCACCAAACACTAACCCCCTCCAAACA
>QMIH01001813.1:88057-106441 GCA_003987875.1 Clarias batrachus | reverse complement strand
AGGTTATAAGCCGAAGGTATTCGGCGGGTTTTGACATGCACAAGCTTCACAACCGGCAACAAAGAGATGTTCCCRTAGCRTTTTCAYGCAGCATCTCGTTCCYGCTTYATCAGGGAACAGGGTTACAGTCAAGTAACCCGAGACGATTTGTGTCACAAAGTGAAATTAGAGCAGATTTGCTCGCAATGTGAACAGAGAGGAAAAGCGAGGGGGAGGTGGCCCTCTGTTTCTCCCTAATGAAGCATGACATGTCTGTGTCACATGGTTTGGTCAGTGCGCAAACTGTAACAAAACATGCCAACGTGAACATACAGTAGTCCTGCAAGCCCATGCGCTGTTATATTGAACACAGTGCGTTTTGAGATTAAACAATTCTGTACCACAGACCACGACTAACCAATGTTATGGTTTCCCGTTCAACATATGCATGTGTACTGCCATTTCCTCGTTAACCAGTTGATGATTATAGCCTGGGGACAAAAGCCATTTACTATAGACAAAACAGGAATCCACAGGATGCAGCTGAGACTAATCCATCCAGCATAAAAAAATAAGGGACAAGACAAAGAAAAAAAAAAAGAAAGAAAGAAAAAAAAAGAGGGATGACAAACAAAGGTGATGTGATGGAAGAGGGAAGGATTTAGTAATCAGGGAGAGAGAGAGAGAGAGAGAGAGAGAGAATAGCCCGTGCTCATTTGATTAAATCTCTTTGTCTGCTGATAGCGGTAATGATGTCTTCTCGTTTGTTTCTTCACCCCCATAGCTCATCTCTCAGACTCGGAGGAAAGCCTGGAATTACTGCGGCATTTCAAAGAAGCCAATCATCCAGACGCAGCGTGAGAGCCGCACATAGCACACTACAGATGCGAGTCTTTCGCTGTGACCCCAACGGCACATTTCTGCATCGAGCTTAGGATTCATTTAATTCTCATTTCAGCATTTAGCATAAGAAGAAGTCCCGCATAGTGAGGTTAAAAAAAAACACCTCCCAAATCGCTGAGCTATAACAAGCAATGATGGCCATAACAGTGATATTAAAAGCATCCATTGCTACCTGCAGAGAGGAGAGAGCATTACCTCTGTGTGGGACAGATTCATGTAACGTTACCCGTCAGGTAGGAGGAATTTGTCTCAGAGGGAGAGACAGAGGAGACAGGTTCCATTGGGAATTATTAGGATGTTATGCATAGTTCAGATAATTCAGGAGAGAAGGTATGGAAATCTACCTTTGTTGAGAATTTAATCCATCAGACTCGAAAGCGATGAGGGGACGTTTGTATTCAGACATTCTGAATATCATAGCAGGAGGTTAGGATTAGCACCAGTAATGGCATAACATAATAGCCGTCTTATCACTGTATATGAACCCATTAAACTTCTCAAGGGGTCCAGAATAGCTCTATGGTCTACATGTCCTTTTATTTGCATCAATTCATTACTAAAGAATAAATAGTTATTTACCAAACAGTATCCTCAGGGATTAATGATAATGTATAGAAGTAGTAAAATTCTTAGTACTAGTGGATGTAGTTACATAATGTAAGTACTGGTTTTATGCAGTACAAACACTGCATTATCTCTGTATCATTTATCATTTGTATTACTGTAGTTACTACTGTAGGTAATTCATGGCAATAATGGTTTATATGCTTAAACATAACAAAATTAATAATAACTGAATTATTACTATTTTATTACTAGAAAAAAATTCAAAAAGTTTATCAATTACTAAAGTTGATTTGGTTTATTTAGTAATTATTTATTAATGTAAATTAATAAATAATTACTGACCGATATAGTGGTGGTAGTTACAATTGCAGTTACTGTATTTCATAATTGCAGTATATAATTAGTGTTCATATACTACTACGATTACTAGTAATAGTGGTAGTAATATTAGTAATAGTAAAAGTAAATAGTAAAAAATATAGTACTCCAACTACTAGTAGTATTAGTAGTACAGTAATAATGGTAATATTTGTGCGAATACCAGTAGCGGTAGTATTAGTAATATTAGTTCTAGTAAAAGTGCCAACTAGTTATAGTAATATTATTATGAGTATTGGTAATAATAATGTTAATACTAACAAAAGTAGCAGTGACAATACTAATAATAGTAGTGGCATTAGTAGTAATGATACTAGTGATATACTGTAAGTACTAGTAATAGTTGTAGTAGTAATGTGAATGTTATTATTAGTAGTGGTAACGTTAGTACTAGTAAAAATGGCAATGACAGCACTAGTAGTGATACTATTAATAGTAGTAATACTATTAATATTAGTACTAATATTAGTAACAATTTCAGTAGTATCAAAAGTAATACTGTATTATTAATAGTACAGTATACTAATACTAGTAATGTTAGTACTAGTAAAGGTGACAATGACTATACTAATAATAATAGAGGCATTAGTAGTACTACTAGTGATATTAGTACTAGTATTAGTAAGAGTGACAATACTACTGGTAACAGTAATACTAATAATGTTGATAATACAAAAGTGACCGTGACAATATTATTAATGGTAGAAGTAGTATTACTAATAATATTATTACTAGTAAAAGTGACATCAACAATGACATCATCAAAAGTAATGAATATCAGTAGTAAGGGTGATAATAATTCTGATATCAGTAATGATATGTACTGTACATTAAGAGTAGATATCATAGCAATGATTAAAGGAATCATATATTAGAGGAATATGACTGATTTTGGTAGGAAACAGAAGGGAAAAAACTCTGCATATCTACTATTTTCTGCATACGCATTACAAACTGCGACACATGCTTATTCTGCGTGGTGAATCCTTCACAGCCTAGTTAAGCAGCCATGCAAACAGCATTTGCCAAATTAGTCCAAGCAGCGGGGCAGCCATGGTGTTGCTGAGTTTTCAATACATGAATACACTAAATCTGCCACTAATCTAATTTGCTATTACAGAAGTACACACACAAACACACACACACACACACACACACACACACACACACACACACACACATGTGTGTGAACTCATGATAAACTGTACTCACATGCCCTGACCAAGTCATGCTGTGAGCGCGCATTAAGGCGAGTACTATCCTACTGAGAGAGATTAGAAACGAGCAGATTGCTACATGCTCCTGTCATAAATACACAATGGCATCTACTGTACTGTATGTATTGGTTGCATGATATATTCCAGCACCCTATCATAAAGGAAATGCTTAGATCCGGCTCTGAATCTAAAACAGCTCCAGTTATTAAGTCTGTGTTTGTCTGTATTACTGCTGCTGCTGCTGCACGATATTACATCACTGTTATTAACCACTAAGCTTTGTGAACCAGGCTGCCAGAGACGTCCCGCCCCAGGCCAGAGAGAGAGAGAGAGAGAGAGAGAGACATAAAGGAAGAGGAGGAGAACGTAGAAGGGGATGAGTACTGGTAACGTGCATGAGGAAATCCTCTGATCAATAATTCATACCGCTGTAATTACATACATCTGCCTCCGAGGAAAAAAAAAAGAAAGAAAGAAAGAAAGAAAAAGAGGAGAGGCAGTGCTGTTACACATTACTGTCAAATATTCCAGCTATCCTTTTATTGTCGCAACGTGTGGGAGAAGGAACTCAATAACTACAACCAAGAACAGCGAAAAAGAGTGCGATACTAATACTTATTCTGTTCTATTGCGGAGAAAGAAGCTGAAATCTCCATACGGCTGCGCTTAAAGGAATGCTACAGAAAATTTATATGGCTTTTAATTCCTTTTTAATGAGGAAGTAAGAGAACAACGTATTTACTTATAACCCGCTTATAATGGAGGTCTAGGGGCGGTTGTAGGAGAAGTCAATGAATAAATATTTAAACATATAAAATGAATGTACTTGCATATAAGTACAATGCTTATATGAATTCATAAACTTAATGTATATTTGTCATATTAGCAAAATGCATACTTTTTGAAATAGTACTGCTTTGTCACAGAAAAAAAAAATTAAATAGAAACTAACTAATAGTTAAAATGAAATAAAAGCAGGTTTTGGAAGAAACGTTTGTCCCATCCAAAGGCCACGATCCATGCTTTCCAAACATATGTTAATCTTTATTTATTTATTTATTTATTTATTTATACAGAATTCAGCATCTGTCCCGAGACTTTCCTGCAACACATTCCTGTCAGTGGGATTCAGACCTATAATCATATATAAAACATTAATATCCCTTTAACGACAGCTACCATGGATGTTCAAGTCAAACCGGGAATTTCTCGTGATAAAGGTGTAAATATAAAATTATGAGACTCTAGGCTGCACAAATTTTTTTTTAATGATGTGAAGATTTTCAAGAATGGCATACGTCCACCCCGGCTGAGGTGGCTTGGAGCCTACTGCAGTTGTTCCCATGAACATTCAGTGGAATGCCTCATCTTGGGAAATCGACTGATAACTTGTCTGCGACTTGTGGAAGAGGCACATCTGTCTGTGGGAACCGGATGCACAATCATTTACAAACACCATTTCGACATTACAGGACCTCAGCTGGGAGTTATCGCCACACACACACACCCCCACACCCCCTATAGTCCTGACCTCGCTTCAAGCCATTTCCACATCTTTGGACCATTAAAGGAGCATTTCAGATTATGTCCGATTATGGAAAACTTTTTACCTTTTTACAAGCACGAGTGAAATGCTGTGATATGTGTATAAATATGAGTTCCGGGTTCGACTTGGAATGCCCTTTATACAGTAGTTTAAAATAATTTGCAGCTAACATCCTCAGGAAAAAAAAAATTCTGGCTTGATGGAAAAGTGACGAGTCGCCGACGATGTGCGAATGGACTGAGACAAATAATTCGCATAACTTCGCAGGTAGCAGCCTGTCCTGACTTTGATGACTGACTGAGACCTCGGGGTCATATCATACGGACACTTAACTCTGTCAACTGAAAGTGAAATTTAACACATCAGGCACTCATAAGCAGAGAGAGAAAAAAAAACATGAATCCTTATAGCCATTTATAATCATAAATCTTTATAATGAGAATTTTCTAGGCTGCTTATGGATGGAGCGGGGTTTATCCTGGAGTACTGCTGTCATTATCATCGCCACGCATGCTATATTTAGCAACACAGTGCTCTTTTATCCTCTTATGAACACGATCGCTCTGGGGGAAAAAAAAAAATGACACCAAGACACAAAAATCTACTTTTGCTTCTCAGATCTAGTATGTGATATATTTGACCTGGCAATGTGCACATCTTGGACCTTTAATCAACTTTCAGAAAAAGTCCTTAAGCTCTAATCGTCCGCTTCCAATAATTATTTCGAATTTCACGTCAAAGACAAAATGTGCCCTTGAAGGTTCCACGTCAAAGTACAGTTTTGATCCTATCATTTTTGAGCATGTGCTTAAGCGCACACACACATACTGTACTGTAAGCACAAAGGCAGCACGCACAGTCCGGTCTGACTTTGTCCTCTAGCTCTCTGTCTCCGTTTCCCTCTCTTTCTCCTTGTCTATTTCCTTCTTACCCGTTCTTCGCTGTTCCTCCGGAGTGTCGCCACAGGCAGTTTGAAGAGCAGCCTGCGGCTCCTGCTGGGCGTCACGGCCGCCTGGACCACCATGCTCCCTGGCTGACTGAAAGAGCCACGAGCCGAGTGTGTCCGCTGTCCCGGAGCAGACAGACGCTCTCGGTCTGTCCTCCTCCCCGTCTCCACGGCTCCCTTCTTTTCCAGACTGATGCTCTCGCTGCTCCTCTTCTCTATACCCGCTGTATAAATTCCGTCTTGCGCGTCTTCCCTCTAATCTTTTATTCTTTCATCTCTCATGTAAGCCTGCAACGTGTTTGTCTGTCTGACTCACTCAGCCCATTCTCTGACAGCACCACTGCTTTCTTTACGAGGTATGTGTGTCTTTCTTTCTGAGTAAGAGCGTGAGAGCAGGAGGGAGGGAGGGAGGCTCTTCACTCTCTTTCTTTCTCTCTCTCTCTCTCTTTCTCTGGGAGTAGTTCCTGGGTAGAGAGCACTAAATACGTCAGCCCCTCTGGTTAGGCTCAATCCAGGTCACTGGATTAATATGAGCATGCATGCCCAGAGCAAGTCATGTGACCTGGCACGAGGCTTTTTGTGCATACACATGTACGAAAGAACACCTTTGTTTGTACAATTCATAAGTATATACAGTAATGGAGGTGTTTGTGTATGTGTGTGGAAGGAAATGAGAATGTGTATATATGTGTGTACTGTATATATGTGTGTATGTGTATGTGTGTGTGTGATGAACAATGACCGAACTCGCTCTCATACAGAATATTTGACGTTTCACCATCTGGTGCTCAGATTAGCCGTAAATCACATGGCTGCTTTTACCAAGCTGTCCACACACACACACACACACACACACACACACACACACACACACACTGACACACACAAAGAGAAAATACCTCTAAGCTGCCAACAGGATTACACTAGGGATAACTATATGCGTTTGCGTGTGTACTTGTATGTGCGTAATGAAAAGGCGACCTGAGAACAAAAAAAACTGAGAACAACAACAAAAAAAAATGCACACAAAAAAATGCCCCATAGTACACACCCCCTCATTACTTATGAATGTGACCGAACTGAAGTGATGATTAATCAGATTACATAAAGATCACAGAGGAGCTGCATTATTTAATGCTGCATTATTATTTAAGATTACAGGCTTAAGCTGGTTTTACGCTGAAGGTTTTACGGCCCTACAGTAATGTTGTCACAGACATACAACAAAATACACATTGTTCAAGAATTCATGGTGTTGACACTGAAGGGCTCCTGTGATATTCTGCCCCACAAATACAAAAAGCTTTGAAAGTGTCAGAATTTTTATTATTATAATTTTTTACATTTTTAATTTTTAATTTTTTTTAAATTATATTTAATATTGAAGACCAGTTCCCGAAACAGAAAACTTTTGTTCTAAAATTAGAACATTAAGTCAATGCCAAAACATGCATGTCTTAGCCAACATTCTGTCTGGGTTGTAGCTTTCATGTGAAAGATTATACTTGACTGTAGTCATAAGAAGAAAGGAGTGCCAAAACAGCAATATGTTGATCCACACAAATGTTGGTTAAAACTAGATATAAGACTATACCGCTTGGAGTCTATAGCGCTATGTTCTAAACTCAACCATTAAAATGTAATATACAGTAGCGCACCAACTAGTCAAACCTGACTAACTTCCTATTATACACAAATTCACTTTTTAGTCATTTTCCCCACCTTTACCCATTTTCGTTTTGGCCGGCGTTGAAATTTTTTTCAGCGCCAATTAGATTTCCCCCTATTGTGACCTCATATGAGAAGCTCTCTAACCCCAGCTTGCTGCTCAGCTCTCAAAAGTAGCTCATTTTCATAGACACTGAAATTCGGAAATTCGTAGGAAAATAATGCATTATACACTATTAAAGTTATTTCAGCTGGAACATTAACACACACTAAGAGTTTGATATAGCAACTTTAATTAAAGCTGCTATTAAATGCCAAATAAACAGTTATTTAAAAAATCTATATTTTTGGATGAAAATAAAAGTTGACCAAAGAAATTGATTGATACACCCATTAAAGCATTCTCACACACAAAGAAAGCATGTTGTTCCATGTTACCCTGCCATACACTTACATCTGAAGATATAAATTAGAGCAGAAACAAAAAATACAGAACCTATATTTTACATTTACGTTTTGACATTCCTGCCACATACAGCAGAGTCAAATGTATAGTCAAAGAGCCTGGTGGAAATCTGCTGGAATATCCATGTTCTGACCAAAATAAATCCAAACAGAACAACTGCACTGTTGTATACAGTACAGTACATTCAGGTGACGACTTTACCAGCTGAATAATCCTATATATAGGATATAATCTATTCAGACACGAATCTGCTGTACAGTACTGTGCTTGAGCCAATCCTCATTTCTTCATACTAAATTAAATTAAATTATGTAGATGTAATTAAAGAAATGGGAATAAACGTTTTACAGTGACAGGCTACAAGGTGCCTAAAGATACAATGAAATAATATATGATGTATAATAATAAATTTATGTAACAACCTCAGCATCAACCTCGTTTCCCCTCTCGTCTGTTATAAACACTAAGCATAACTCCAAAGTTTTATACCAAAGCCCAAAAAAAAACCAAGGGCAGCCTTTATATAATATAAAATGACTTCAAATACTGAGCAGCCTGTATCTGCCATAATTATTATTTTAAAAAAGGCATAGCAAATAATTCACTCCTACCACATGGGATGCTGATGGAGGAATAGTTTAGAGTGCACCACCTGTACACTGAAAACCCTAATGCTCAAAGTAATTCAACATATTAAGTACCGTTAACTTAAATAATTACAATTAGTTCTAATTAATCGACCTTGATGAGTATTTAGAACTTTTTGATATTTATGAGTTTTATGAGTAGAAATGACACAGTTCAAGTTAGCTGAACAAATTTTAAGTAACTGTAAGTACTTAAGTAACAGTAACTGTCACCAATAGGGCACTGGTGGCTCAGTGGTAGGTGTTTTGCCTGCCATGCGAAAGGCCCGGGTTCGATTCCCAACAACTGGATGTAGTGTCTGTCCCAAGCCCAGATAAAACGGGAGAGTTTTGTCAGGAAGGGCATCTGGTGTAAAACCTGTGCCAAGCTTGTGTACCGACCGGATTGTCTGCTGTGGCGACCCATTAATGGGAGCAGCTGAAAGACCAACAGCAATTTATTTGATTTGCAACAAAAAAAAAAGAAAAAAAGATAATTGCTACTAAATGAGTTAGGCTACTTAACAATGCAAGTAAAGAACGATTAATATGAATGAGTACAACCAACTCAAAGACTGATAGTTCTGTTTACTTAAAATTGGAAACATCATTACTTAAAAAATTTGATGTAACTGATTACCTCAATTTTTTTTAGTTTTACCAACTTATTCGGGTTTACAGTGTAGGATTCTAAACCGTTTTACCTCCTAAAATATTGTGAAAGCTTGTAACAGCCATGTTTTAAGACTAATTAGAGCAAGAGGTCTTTTGAGACTGGTGTAAAGAGTTAGTTTTAAGGGAAATGGCCCTTTTTAAGGCACACAACTTTTGATAATGTGAATAAAGGATCACATGTGAATAAAGAATTTTGATAAGGGTTATGTGCAAGGCTGATCGGTCCTGGCTGATCAAGCTGAAAAACAGCCAATTCCAGTCACTGGCTGAATGACCGGTGCATGTCTATTATAAATATAATAAATCGTTTAAAAATGGATTTTGGAGTCAATGTGGCGATTCGTGAATCGGCACACAAAAGAAACGTGTACGATGACTAAATCGATTCTTTCCCCCCATCTCTACTAATGACTGGCCTGATCATCTGCCATCATCTGCACCTGTTTCTCGCTGATTCATGCTTTCAGTTCGATTTTTTTATGCTTGAATGATTCATAGGTCACTGTGTGGCTTAAGAACCACAAAGCGTTCCTCTGAAACTGGTCAGGTACAGGGACCGGACTGAAGATGAGAGGCAAAAACATCCGTCAGGAAGCCTGGAGAATTATTCCTCATGAACACATTCTGACAAAATATAAATACATCAGGTGTGGCTCAAGACCAGAACGATTGCACAGTCAAACCCTGAAGTATAAACCTGCCTATTATTAAACACTGTTAAGCTTTTGAATGATTTATGTTTTTTTTTCTTTTATGAACCGTAGGAAAAAATGAAGGAAATATTGGAAGGAGATAATGGAGATATTATTAAACCAATCATATTAAATGCTTCATAATATCTTAAACATCTACAACAGCAGGTTAAGAGAAGGCAAAAGTCTATCTGGGGAGATTGGGACATCTGACACACACTACAATGAAATCCCCTACCACCACCACCAACACATTGACTTCATCTTGGATTACTCATCAGAACATGGGGCGAGAGAGGGAAGTAGCTGGCTGTCACCTCTTGTCCGTCATCTTATGAAGGAAAGTGATAAGCCATGCCTCCTCCGGTACCCACTAATAATTCATTTAGTTGCTGGCTGAATGTGGAATTCGTGCTATTTATATCCCTGACACATGGTGCTGCGAGTCATTCTGGATTTCGTAGATGACTGCTCAGAGAAGCGGATTCCCGATTCCCTTTTCTGGGTCAACCTGAGAGACAGCGACTGGAACACTCATCCGGACAAGGATGTGGTGCCTTCTACTGTTATTTTTTTAACCTGAGGTTTCCTAACATAACCAGAATGTCTGGGAGCTGAAATAGACTCACACACACAGACACACACACACACACACACACACACACACACACACACACACACACACACACATTTCAGCTAATAGACTTGGGCACATGGTTCTCAAAACTCCTGTGTACTGCAGTAAATTAACCTGTCACACGCTTGCAGTTTGCTTAAATGAACTTATGTTTTCCTACCAACACAATACCCCCAAGAGTCGCTCGATGCTCGCAACACAAAAAGGCGAGGGATGGAGGGGAGGGAGAGGTCGATCGGGAGAGAGACGGGTACTGTAGGCGGTAGTGTGGACTAATTGAGGCAGTACAATGGCTGTAGCTGAACTGCTTTAATAGAGAACGGGAGAATAGAGACCCAGAGACCTCGCCTATTCACACTACATTAATAGCCCATGGCCATGTGTGTGCGAGTGTGTACGGGCTGTGTTTGTGTGTGTCTGCTTAGACCTTAAACTTTATGTTCGATGCTCAGCCACTGCCTGAGTTCAATAAAAAAAAGCGAATCTGTTGCAAAAGGGTCAGTGTATGAAAAAGGCATTAGGAAAAGGCACAATATATAGGGGTTGGACAAAGAAACTGAAACACTGGCCAATTTCGTGTTGGATGTTTCATGACTAAATTTGACCAGCCTGGTGGCCAATCTTCATCGATTGCACATTCCACCAGTAAGAGCAGAGTGTCAAGGTTTAATTAGCAGGGTAATAGCAGAGTTTTGCTTAAAATATTGCAACATTATGGGTGACGTATCCCATAATGAGTTCAAAACAGGACAAATTGTTGGTGTGCATCTCGCTGGTGCATCTGTGACCAAGACAGGAAATCTTTGTGATGGATCAAGAGCCATGTCTTGGTAACGTCAGCATACCACCAAGAAGGATGAACCACATCCAACAGAAGTAACTGTGGATGCAAGAGGAAGCTGTCTGAAAGGGATGTCCAGGTGCTAACCCGGACTGTATCAAAAAAAACATAAAATTACAGCTGCCCAACTCACTGCAGAATGTGCACCTCAGCTCTCCTGTTTCCACCAAAACTGTTCATCGGGAGCTCCACAGGGTCAATGTACATGGCGGGGCTGCTATAGTTAAACCTTTGGTCACTCGTGGCGATGCCAAACGTCAGTTTAAATGGTGCCAGCAGTGAAAATCTAGCCCCAAAAATCTAGCCCCAAAGAAGCGTACCACCCAGACTGTTGCATGCCCAGAGTGAAACATGGGGGTGGATCAGTGATGGTTACGGCTGAAATATCATGGCATTCCCGAGGCCCAACACTTGTGCTAGACGAGCGCGTCACTGCCAAGGACTACCAAACCATTTTGGAGGACCATGTGCACCCAATGGTTCAAACATTGTATCCTGAAGGCAGTACCGTGTATCAGGATGATAATGCACCAATACACACAGCAAGGCTGATGACAGAACATGAAAGTGAAGTTGAACATCTCCCATGGCCTGCACAGATCTAAATATTACTGAGCCACTTTGGGGTGTTTTGGAGGAACGAGTCAGGGAACCTTTTCCTCCACCAGCATCACGTAGAGACCTGGCCACTATTCTGCAAGAAGAATGTCTCGAAAGTCCCTCTGGCCCACAGGACTTGCATCTGTCATTCCCAAGACAAAATGATGCTGTATTGGCCGCAAAAGGAGGCCCTACACCATACTAATGAATTATTGTCGTCTAAAACCAGGCGTTTCAGTTTCATTGTCCAACCCTTGTAATATCCAGAGCCTGAATTCAGGCTTCTTCTAATTAACCACACACATTTGAAACACATTACTCATGTTGGGTGGGGTAGATGATGCTATGCTATGATAAACAGAGAAGGGGGACAACGAGAGACAGCATCTGGAGCAACTGTGAAGAATTTGCTGGCTGCAGGACTGTACATTTGTGAACAACTGAGAAATCCAAGTGTGGGTACATCAGGTGTTAAACACCTGTGATTGGGTCATGAGGTGTCATTTTCTTTTTATAAAGGAGAAATATTAGTGCAAACTTTTCTAGAGCAACACAAACAGCAAAAAAAAGAAAAAAAAAGAAAAGAAAAACATGAGGAAAAAATCATTTCTTTTGCCCTTTATCCATCCTTAGGCGGTAACAAGTCAAATGTGACCTCATACAAGTCAAGCTTGTTGCCCAGCTCTGTTCTACGCTCTGCGGGGCGCGGCTCATTTACCTAAACACTGAATGGGGAGTCAAACATGCATATGGGAAATGGGGAAAAAAAGCATAATCTAAGGAGTATTTCAGCTGGGGCATTAACACACATACACACACACGCACACACACACACACACACACACACACACACACACACACACACACACACACACACACACACATGCACACGCTTTGGGGGAACTCAGAGACCTGTGATAACTTGTTTCAGAAATAGTCAAATATGGGACCTTTTCCCACATTTCCACTTGTCATCTGCTAGAGCACTAAATAAAAAAAGTCTTGGAAGAAAGAAGTGGATTTCAAGGAAAGGCTGCTGCCTTAAAAAATGTAACAAAAACAATTATTTGGAAATATTAAAAAAAATACATGTAACATAAAAAGAAAATACAGTATACAAGGGTATTAATGTCAGTATTTACAGTTGAAAATTTTAAGCTATACGCCTTTATTTAAAAAACCTTGACGCGAGTGTGAGTATTGAATCTACAAGAGGCGTTCAAGTCAAACAGGGATTAAATTTCTCATTAATAAAGGCACTAGAGACTAGAACTGCATGTTGTTCACTACATTTTATAAGCACAATTATCAGGAAATAGTCCACACTAGCAGCTGAACATCCATAGAACTAATAAAATGTTCAATGGTAAGTAAAGGACATTTCAGACACAGGGTAGGTCATCCTATAATAATTTGCATATAAGATGTGATTGGTCGTATCCTTTAAGCCCAAGTTGTGACATCACAACCCGAGCTAATATTAATCTAATACAATTTCGTTTTTAATAATTTGTTCATCGTAAAAGAATTTCCAAATATAGGTGTTTTTAGGATTCTTGTGCTTATAACTTGCTGATAAATGTTTTTAAAGAAGGTGGAGATATTTTTAGAGCAAAATATGACAAGTTTAAACATGGGAACTCTGATGAATAGCACCACAATGAGAGAGAAAACAGGGAGTTCCCTTTCGACCAAATACAAACATTCTACAAAAGGACTTGTATAATAATCAAAGCGCACTGCTATCTGGGTCTACACTGAATACCTGGTGTATTATACTGAACATAACAGCATGCACTCACTCACACACACTCACACGCAGAGAGAGAGAGAGAGAGAGAGAGAGAGTTAGAGAGAGAGAGAGAGAGAGCGAGAGAGAGAGAGAGATGTGCTCACACTCATTCATATTTCCGGTAACCAGACTTTGGAAAGCTGCTGTTCTTGCTTAATAACAGAACTGAATACTCGCATTATGAGGGTGACCTACAAAAGAACACCTTTAGTTTATCTCATAAAAGCACACACACAGACATAGGCACAGACACACACAAATACACACACACCCTTTCCTCCATCACCACAGTAACAATGGTTGGCTTTTCAAATACATGCGCTCACAATAGATAGCGCTTTGAATACAGCAGGGACGCCATGATGCTGCCAAGTACTGAACATGGACACACAAAGACACACAGGCACACACTGTTTCTGTGTGTGTGTGTGTAATGGATGGGTAATAAAATAGAGTCATGGTCAGAGCTGGCCTTTAGTCCACGCTGCTGCTCCCATGGCGACAAGTGACAAACTGCAGTCGATGCCCTGTGCCACCCAGCACGCACTCACACACATGCATGCACACACACACACACACACACACACATATATAGATATATGTATCAAGTCCATTCGGCTAAACTGTATAGACTGACTGTTTTATTCTAGATCCTGAAACGGCTTTCTAACTGAAGCTACTCTGGACGTTTTTTACCAGGTGAAAGCTTTGTATTTGTAGGAACATTCCTAACTTAGCGTCATTTTAGCAAACGATTTCATTCTTTGGAGACACACTCATTTTTGTGTTGTCTGTCATTTTAGGCTAGTATGTTATTAGATGGTGGCATCATGGCTTAGTGGTTAGCACTATCGATTTGCATAATCTCCAGGGTCCAGGTTTAATTCATGGCTCGGGGTCTGTGTGCATGGAGTTGGCATGTTGTTCCTCCCGTGCTTGGTGGGGTTTTCCAATTTCCAGATTGGCCGTAGTGTGTGAATGCGTGTGTGAAAGTCGCCCGGAGGTCCTACAGTACAACGATCGCAATCGCTATTGACCTCCACTGTCCCTAGTTGGACTACAGAGGTTCCCAGATAGATGGATGAAGAGATATTACTACTCTAGATAGCTAGAGCTAGCATGGCTGATGAACAAATCTGGTTATAATTTACAATATATATGGTATACAATTTATTATCGTAATGTTATATAAATGCTTCCATATAGTGAAGGTATAACATTGGAAAGCAACAAATCTAAAGAACTGGTTACTTTTACATACAGCTATGATGTATATTAGTTTTTAAAATAGAGCCAATTAAGTAACATTAACCTGGGTGTTTGTTTCTATTAAAAGGTCTTTTCCTAGCCTCATACAGTCAGATGCCTTTCTCTAGCTTAGAAAAAAAAAACGTATTTTAACACATATTATACACACTTTGGAATTGTTTTAACAGGCATATATCAGTGACATTTATTTTTTGAGATATGCTGTAAAAATATAGTGATTGACATAATAGTGAACAGACTGGAAGCACAAGTGCGTTTTTGGTTACGGTGGAAGTAGCCCATTGGTGCCAATCTTATGGCTCATGTGGTACAAGTTCCTTAACTTCCCCACTCATTGAACCTGATGGCTATTTGTACCCCTTTATTGTTTGGTTCATATTATCCAGTGGTAAGTAACATCTCATTACATGTACAGTACGATATCCCGCTGAAACTGCTCAGGTACAGGGATTGAGAATGTGAACCTTGTCAAAAATGAGAGCCAAAAAGTGCATCAGGAAGCCTGTAGAACTATTCAAACTACATTAAAATATAATCAAATCTAGTTCTTTGGAAGCAAAATATGAAGAAATGAGTGGCGGCTCAAGACTTTTGCACATAGATAGATCGATTGATACATAGATACTTTATTGATCCAGGGAAATTACAGCGGGAAATTGCTAGTACAGCTAGCTTGCTTCGCTAATCTGCAACAAGCTTGAAGCCTAGCATGTAGCATGTCCTATATTAGATGGCAGGTGCACTGTTCTTAACTTCTAATGAAGTCATTAGTTCATAAGCATAAACGCGCATGCACGAAGCTTGGCCAGAACACAGTATTTGTGCTGATTTTATTTCTTTTTATTTTACACATATAACACAGAAAATGTGTGTGCCAAAGAAGCTACGTCTGAAGTTTATGCAACATGCAACTGACCAATCCTGCTTCCCGGAAAACTTCTAGGTGCTAAGAATAATAATTAAAAAATGCAAATTATTCATATTTCTTTATGACACTAAAATTGATACAAGCTTCTAGAAACACATGACTGTAAAAACTGTTGCTTAAATGAAAGAATTCTGTGCAAAATTAAGGACCCCCCCCCACCCCAAAAAACAATATGTAGTGTCTGTAACCACTTCGAATTGATGTTGCAACATCTTAAGAATTTTGCAGACTTTTTCAGGTTTATATCTTTTCACGTGAGATCTACTGTCATTTTGACTAGTTTAATCTGAATTGACAATTAAGATCATTGAACGATTTGAATTCAAAAAGTAATGGACATTACATACATACAGTAAAAGGGCATGAAACTGTGTTTATCAAATGTGTTTCTTTTCATCTGATAAAAATATAAATGTACAAGTATTATGAAAAACAGTGTTAAACAGCATGGTCCTACCTAGAAATTCACTTTTTCATCTAGGTGAGACACTTTTTTAGCACCAGTGCCATGTTTTGGCGGAGCAGGACTCAGCAGAAGGTAATCTAAATGATGGAGCAGCTGCTTCTGTGCTTCATTAGCCTCAAGATACAATTACAGAACCGCAAGAAACATCTAACTCTTCAATTCAGGACAGACCTCTCTTCTGGGGAGATTTTCTCCTCTTCACCTCACACAGAGAGACCAGGGAACATATAATCAACCTAAACATAGCCTGACCGCTCCTGCTTGGTTTCAGAGATAACTTCCAGAGACGTTTCAGGGGGAAAAAGCGACTAATTTCCTAAAATATCATGAAAAGCGTTTGGGTTGAGGACTGAGAGGGGCGAGTAATGAGTCTTGACCTGATGGAAAGCACCATAAAGCTCCTCGTTCTCAAACAAGACCGAATCATCTTCAGCAAACTCGCACTTCTTATGAAATCTGCACATTAACGATCAAGGCTGGTCATTACGGCTGGATTTAAATCAGGGAAAATATCATCGGTTTATGGAGACTATGGTAATCATGCAAGCACAAACCCCAACGGTGATAATGCAGCTATCTACCGCAGCTTAAGAGATTATGTCATTTAGTTTTTTCTTCATAATATAGCCAGACACGTCTCTCTCTCTCTCTCTCTCTCTCTCGCTCTCATGCACACACAAAGACAGACACCGTTACTTCATAACTAACCCGAAATGCTCAAATATAATGCAAGGACTGTTCAAGTCAAACTGGGACTTTCGATTGTGTAGAATAACACAGAATAATCCCTTGATACACTAATGCACTTATCCCTGCGTTTCACTAGCGTTGCATACCATCAAGGTAGAATGTTTTCTCAGCCGTGATCAGACCTCCTGCTTCACGTCTGAAACCCTGGCCTCCCATGAACTCCTTTAATGAAATGGCTTAGAGCAAGGTCAGTTCCCCATCGAGTTCCTGTGGTGTTCCTTCATGATCGTGTGTATAGACCGACAGATGAGTCTCTTCCACAAGTTGGTGACGAGTTATCTGTCAATTTTCATTTTTAGGTTTAAATGTAGACTAGAAATGCTTGAGCCTTGCTGGTTCTGCGAGCAGCGTTACTTCAAATGAAGTCATTATACATTGGAGTGTAAATTGGAGATGAAATACAATTGAAATCTTTCAGCCTTAAAAGAACGGAGTTCAGTACAAGTCATCAAAGTGTTAAGACGTTCCCTAAAGGTCAGGAAATCAAATCTAGCATCCTGTTCATCCTGAATAACACTGATTAAATGTTCTTTCATTTTAAGGACTAATCTTTGTAGTGCTTCATTTGCCATAATAACTAAAGAATATGCAGTAGATAAAAAAACTTTATTATTATTATTATTATTATAGTCATCATAAGTGTCATGATCAGAAGCAGATGTGAGTGTCATACAGCTGGATAAGATCTGGTGAGTGATGCAGGTGAGACAGTAATAGTGTACATTATGAACTGTCTAACTGAAAATCCTACCATAATCCAGATCAATGAAATAACTCAGCAAAGTGATTTCACCTGACAAAAAAAGAAAGAAAAAAATGTACAGCTACGTTAGAAAGACTTACAAACACATCCATCAACATGTGCTCCAGCGTAGCCTCCAAATCGTCCAGTCGAGCCGCCAAAGTCATGATGTCACGCTCAATCTGATCCCAAACCTACAGCCACGTCATGCGCCGAGCGCTAAAATCAGCCCTTCGCTAAATCTAATTACAGCTTCTCCATCAACCTCAGCCTTTTGAATCCAGGTTCATTAAAGTTCTGGTAGAACGTTCCTATACCGCAGCCGGGACGCAGACTGTGCTCAGTCTCAGTGTGCATCATACAAGGGCATGCCAACGTCGTCCAGTTGGAAAGGTCTCAGTGACGTCGCCTGGGTGGAAATGTCTCAGAGCTGCATCCGCATGTCCAGATGATCAGAAGCTTTCAGAAAGAGTCCCTTTGTCACTGTGTCTTAGTACTCGGGTTCGAATTTAATGCCTGTGAGATAACCCCTCCCCCCCCCTTTTTTTTCTTCGTACACTACAATACAATTCTCTCTCTGAAACAAACCTATGAACACCCACACACGATTACCTTCCAAATTATTAATATCATAAATCTAAATAAAAAATAAAACAGCCAAAAGAAACCCATTCCAGATTTTGGACTTTTTAAAAG
>QMIH01001813.1:60557-85557 GCA_003987875.1 Clarias batrachus | reverse complement strand
ACACAGAGAAAGAGAGCACTAAGAATTGCAAATGCTTCCCATAAAACATTACTCAACAAAATGATCTAAAAACTTTTGACACAACCGCAGAATTTTGTCTGAATCTGATTTTATAGAAAACCTTGTTTAATTGTTTTGTACCATGTACTATTTGTTTTGATCTGCTATGAAATGTTAATATGAGAAATTAAACACAATGTGTGTTGAGGTCAAACCCTGACTTGTGGTGAAATTTGTTGCGAATGAAGGCATAAAAACAGATTGACATTTACATAAGACTTCAAACACAGTACGATAATGAGACTCTTAGCCGCAGTTAAACATCTGAATGGTGCAAGAAGGTCTTTCGTGAATGACGATCGCAGCCGAGGTGGCGCGGAGCCCACTGCAGTCGTTCCCATGAACATTTAGTGAGTGGAATGTCTGAATCTTGAAAATCGAAGGATAAATTGTCACCAACTTGCTGAAGAGATGCATCTGTCCGTGTGAACTTTACATACAATCATTCATGAACACCACTTGCACATTGCAGGCGCTTGGATGCTAACGCGGCCAAATCCCCTGTACAGTCCTGACCTTGCTTCAAACCATTTCCACATGAGCCATTAAAGGGTTCCTGGGAGGCCAGCGTTTCCGATGTGAAGCAAAATGCTGGGATGAGTGCATTAGAGTAGCCGGGGATGATATACAGAAATAAAGGGAGTTTTAGCTTAATTTTAAGGAATTATCCTTTTTTCGAAGAATAAAATAGCACACTGATGCCAACAAGACCAATAAACCACTCACTCACTCACTCACTCATCATCTATGCCGCTTAATCCTGTATTCAGGGTCACGGAGGCCTGGAGCCTATCCCAGGAGACTTAGGGCACAAGGCAGGGCACACGTAAGACATTCTGATAGCCCCGCCCCCATAAGCATCATACAGTAACTGCATGTTTGTGTGTGAATGCAAATCCTTGAATGTGTCATTATAGGATTATTATAAATCTATGTCTCATGTACATTTACAGACAAAGCCAGCTGTGCCTGAGAAGGAGATAGAAAGATTAAGTCAAAACACCTTATGATTTTAAACCTTATATTCCCTGTATGTGCATAACATGTTTGTTTTTATCGGACATTTCTGACATCTATTCTTTTTTTTTTTTTTTTACAGCTGTGAGCTTCAGAATTCCAGCTCACATTGACCTTAAAATCACATGAACCCAAAAGCTGATATGGAATGCAAGTCATTTCGAAACGACTGTCAAGATTCTAGATGATTGACGGCATAAAGCACGGCTCGCGAATGACCTCTAGAGTCCCAAAGGGCACATGAGGATCCGTCATAGTAAAACACACACAGCGCTGACAGCGTCATGTTGATCTCCAGGCGACCCTTTGAACCTCAGAATCGCTTGGCATGATAATGAACATTGACTCTACTGATATCTTTCTTGGCTGAGTCTATAAACTGACAATTTGAAGCCAAGCGGTGTAGATCGGCCCCGCCCATGGGTATGATGTAGCCAAAGCTTCTTGTACATCATCTGCAAGTGGCGACTTGTACCTTAACCACAGGGCTATATAGCAGCTCTTTCATGCTTGATATTTCTCAGCTCTGGTTTCCCTGAAGCAGTTTCCAGAGAGACCCGTTTGCCGATTTGTGTAATTACAGAGTTCAGCCGTGTAACGTAGGTACGCCTAGACGTGTGTGTTAAGAATGGGAAAACCTTCCCATGTTCCTGACATTGTGATTAAACATGGAGTTGGTTTATAAAAAGGTTGATATAAATTGCGATATGGACCTGTGCAATAAATTAATCGCAAGAAGTTGCAGTTTATTACCGGTAATAAGTCAGAGTCAGAAATTTATGCAGAGTTGGTCAATAATTTAAGTATTTGTATAACTGAATATGACGTTTTTCAAAAAAAGGTAGAGAAAATGTTAGCTTATGATCAGACAGTTATTTCAGACAGTCTGTTGTTCCTTGTTTTTAATTAAGAAGTAACAGTGTCTTCATTTTTGGCGGCACGCTGGCTTAGTGGTTAGCACTGTCGCCTTGCACAGTCGAGGGTGCGAATCCTGCCTCTGGTCTGCGTGCATGCAGTTTGCATATTCTCCCCTGTTTGGTTGGTTTCATCTGGGTACTCCGGTTTTCTCCAACAGTCCAAAGACATGCAGGTTAGGTTAACTGGCGTTCCCAAATTGCCTGTAGTGTGTGAGTGTATGTGTGTGTGTGCCCTGCGATGGATTGGCACCTTGTCCAGGGTGTACCCCACCTCATGCCCTAGGTCTCCTGGGATAGGCTCCAGGAGCTCCGCAATGTTGAATACAGTATAAAGCAGTACAGACGGTGAGTGTGCGAGTCTTCGTTTTTCTGTACGAGGGTGTTCATGTCAAACCAGGACTTGTGATAAAATCCGTTGTGAATGAAGGTGTAAACCCGATCTTCAAGCACAGTATTTGACTGGTGCAAATGGTTTAAAAGACAACTTGTCACCAATATGTGGAAGAGACGCGCCTTCCTTCGGCAACACACAATCATTCATCAACACCTCTTTACGTTACCTGTAACTAGGTAGGTTACAGGAACTTGTCTCGGAGCTACTGCCACATCCCCCATACAGTCCTGACCTTATTCCAAGCCATTTCCACACGTTTGGGCCATTAAAGGAGTTCCTGGGAGGCCAGCATTTCAGACGTGAAGCAGGCAGATCGATAATGGCTCAGGTGTACTGAGAAAACTTTCAACCTTGATTGAATTATAGAATGTTTGACATTCGTGCCTTCTCATTTCATAAGTTTAACTGGAGTTGTTTGACAAATGTACGTGTTTTATAATCATTTCTGAATCAAATCAGGCAGATGGAGATATTTCTAAAAGGTAAAACTATTTCCAGAAATATGCATTGATGTGTGTGGACTGTATGCACGAGCCAGAGTTAGTGCAGCAACAGTCCCAAAAACGACATTTTGTCAGTTACACAATAGGCAAACAAATGGGGGACAATTTTGGTTCACAATGATAAAAATCATTGCTTTCTCAGAATAGTTGGCATGAAACCATGAACTTTTTTTTTTTTTTATGCATGCAAATGGAAACCTATCCCTAGTGGACACTGCTTGTAGATGAGCAGTTATTTGTTAAAGATGTGTCACTCTCTCAGTATGCCTCAAACATGATGTCATGCACGAAGTAAATTATTACAAAATACACATTGCCTTTTCTTTAGTTGGTATTTTTCTCTCTTTTTTTTTTTGGTTTTGTGCATGTGTTGGCCATGTGATAAAAAGTGAACACTTTCTACAGGATTAATAAAAGGATATTGATAATAACATTAATCATGTTTTTTATCACATATTCAAATCTAGTTGTTTTTATGTGTGTTTGTCTACGATGGAGTCTCAATGGTTAGAGATCGGTGTCTGTTACCAGATGATTGCGAGTTCAAGTTCCAGGACCAGCAGGAGTCGAAGGCACTGAGTCTGCAGCTGGAAGAACACTGAGATTCCTACCACAGCTGGACTTGTTAGTAATTTCCCTTATCCCCTAATGATCCCTGGGTGCCTTTCCTATGGGAAGAGGGAAGTACTCTCTCTAAATAACTTCCTTTGAGTAAACATTATCAGGTTCTGGAGCAGGGACTAAACACTGTTCTTTTTTCCGTCCACTATAAACGAAATAAAATGCTAGAAACTGGGTCGGTACAAAGAGATACGTGATTCATAACTCTTGAATTTATGCCATTTGTCTTTGGTTTCGCAACATGTACATAAAATATTGCTTTCTCACACACCTAGCATGAAAAGAAAACACAAAATGTGACATTGCAACACTTTCCGTCATCATCAGGGTATCAGTGTTTAAAGAATGGAAAATAAAACCTAAGTTTTTCCTTCACATTACAACAGAACAGCATTTTCAGATTTACCTGGAGAGCCTTTAAAAAGAAAAAAAAAAGTGTTTCAGTGTGTTTCAGCTTGTCCTATCAAGCCGACATATTCAAATGCTGAAATGCTTCATCTTTTTTTTTTCCATAGACATCAAGACGTTCCGAATAATCCAAAGGCTCTCATAATTCAGCATCATATATCCTTGTCTTCTTTTTTCTCATTCCGTTCCCATTCCATATAGGTTCCTGGGGTGAGAAATACGTCATGATGATTTGTATACGGCCAACTACATCATAATAAATGCTTGAGCTGATCTGGAGCTCGAACCACCAACGCATCAAGTGTTCTCTCTATCAGATCTCATAGTGTTTTATTGTGGTATGATGTACAGTACAAGAAGAAAGCACAATTGATCATGTACTGTAATTGGAATGGCTGCTTTATAATATCAGTAACATGGTCAGGGTTCGGGTGAGAATTGAACTGAATTGAACCTGGGCCTTCCACAACCCTACCATTGAGACCTATTGGTATATTGATGTACGTTGCAAGTACTATAACTATTGGTGTGTTTATGGGGTCTGAGCATTTAATCAGAACGGGACATGTTTTGGATTTTCTGTTCGCTTGAATGCATTTAATCTGGTGGGAAATATAACAGGAGTCGTTGTGAGGTGCTCCCATCAATGGGTCGCCACCCATAGACCATCTGATGCTCATACAACTTGCCACACGTTTTGATGCCCTTCCTGATACAACCCTTCCATTTTATGTGGGCTTGGACATCCAGTGGCCGGGGTTTGGGAATTGGCTGGGAACCTGGGCCTTTCGGTGGCACAGAGGACAATTGGTGGCCATTGAGTTACCAACACAAGAAAAAGCATTTTTTCTCCAAATTTGTCATACGGTTGCGCCTCCCATTTGCTTTGTTCAAATCCCGCCTACTGCATTATGATGGGTGACAAGAATTCAGTCTTATCTATGATTGGTTAGATATAGATAATCTGAATTTGATTTGGGATCCGAGATTTCCTGCGCAGAAACTCGTAAGTCAGTGAACGTTACCTCCACATGGGGCAAAGCTTCACAGCTTTATTCCAACATGAGAAAAAGCCTTACACGGCTAATATTAACCTATTGAAAAGATTATGAAAGATTTACACCCCCCTCATTCTGATCAGCTCAGACGGAGGTGTTTTATTCTGATTATTGGTGGAATATGCAGCTACTGAAGCAAAGTCAAGGAGTGTGACACAAGAGAAAAGGGTTAACGATAAATAAATAAATAAATAAATAAAAGGGGAAAGACTATTTAGTTTGCATTGATTAGTTGCACATTTTGGAACGACATAAAAAGACATTTACTGGAAGGATTTCGAGGCAGCTGTTGCAGCAGCCAGCATATATTTGTCTGAAAAAAAAAATTTTCTGCACTTTTTTCAGTTCATTAATTCTGTAGGTATTCACCAGGAATGGAACTTTTTTTCTTGCAGTCAAACAACTCAATTTGAAAAAAACGGATTTGGGTTTGCCAGTGTGTGTGTGTGTGTGTGTGTGTGTGTGTGTGTGTGTGTGTGTGTGTGTGTGCGCGTGTGTGTGTGTGTGTGTGCGTGTGTGTGTGTGTGTGTGTATATATGAGTGTGTGTGTGTGTGTGTGTGTGTGTGGTTGCGGGAAGGAGTTTGGTTTGATTATGAAATGTTATAAATGTTTTGAAAAGATTCAGAAATAGCAGTGCAGAGATTCATCCATCGTACTGCTGAGTCATTCCCTGCACCGTCAGCGTCTCCTTTTTTAGGACACAGTGTACGTGCATGTTTGTGTGTGTGTGTGTGTGTGTGTGTGTGTGTGTGTGTGTGTGTGTGTGTGTGTGTGTGTGTGTGTGTGTTAAAAAGCACCCCTGTATCTATGTATCAGTCTACATCAAGGTGATCTCTACTACAAGACACAGAGACCTGCCAGAACACATTTATCCTCTCTACAGTACCTCACCATTCTTTTTCCTTGCTCTTTTCTTCTCATTCCTTTCCCATTCTTATTCCTTTTCTAATCCCTTCCTTTTCTTGTCGCAATTTCTCTCCTCCATGGGTTGCATCAGTTCCATCTGCTGCTCTGTAGCCTGCGGCCTTCAGTAACATCACACTTCTGTCTGCTCCATTAAACACAAATTCTCCAAATGATTTTTCTTTTCTTGCCATCAACGAATGGATTCATCAGATTCTAATGTGGAAATGAAAATGAAAGAGGCAAAGCTGGAAATTCTCCACATCCACACCTGAATGCAAATCAAGTGCAAATAATAATAAAATTTTAAAAAATCTCTAAAATACTTACTACAAGTTCAACCGTTTTTAGTGTTTTATAGGACAAAAAATGCAAATCTTTGCCTAAGTATACCTTAATATATAAATAGTAAATAGATTTACAATACTACTATAAAATGATCTAGTTACATATCGTGATTCTTTTGTTTAGCAATTCATGCATCGCCACACTGACCCCAAAATTATTGATTTTTTATTCATTTTGAATATATATAAATCTTTGCATTTCATGTAAAATGTTGGCCTTCCACTATAATTCTACACTCTAACCTGTTCACACCTTGAATGTAGGCAGCACAGCATCCTGTGTAGTAAGAACAAATTGTTTGTGAAGTTTGTTTAGAATTCAGAAATCTGAGAAAAAGTTCATATCAATGTTTATAAAATTGTAATACTTAAAGAACTGCAATTACGAATTGAATACAATATCAGTACTAGGTGGTCCCTGGTGATTCCCATCACTGTTTATTCCACTGATACATTAGTAGCATAAAATGATTTAAAAGTATACCTAAAGGAAATCAAAATTAAACCTGAAATCTTCCAATGACGTTATGGAAGTTATAGAAGATATCATTATTATTTGTAAACATGGCAAGTAGTAAAAACTACAAGAAAATTTTCTTTGTGTATAGATACTGTATATGATACACATGGTTCATGGAGAAATATTCTCAAATACTGTACGCAACCACAGAAATCACTCATAAATCTAATATTTATGTAAATCAGAAAACAATTTTTCATCTTACAGTTATGCTTTTACAAGATTTAAAAAATGGCAATCCATAAATCTGCATGTTTGGCGATGAAAGTGTTAAGTTTCAAGAATTTCTTCCTTTTTTCTTTTTTTTTCTTTTTGCAATGCTTGGCGAAGTTCTTTTCGCATTCCAACACCCTGCTCCCTTTAGCACCCCGGACCCTTTAAACAGGACGAAACCCAATGTTTTATCACGAAGAAATAAAAAATGTTTGTTCTCGGCGAGATTATAAAAAAGTTATTACAGGCATCATGAAATCTAATACTGTCTTGTTAGGGTTTTAGCATGGTGAACGCCAGGATGTTTGAGCAAGACTCATTTTCTCTGCTCTCTCTCTCTCTCGCACTCTCTCAGGAAAAGTAAATGTTTCATGAGCATGTTACTGTACATATTTCATCCCGATGCACCGTTTGAACATGGTGGAACACATGCAGCTAATGTATTACACTCAGACACGAGCATGCTGACGTGGACTGAGAAATAAAAAGTAGTGAGGTCAAACCAGAGGGAAGACGCTTACACGGAAGCACACAGATACTGCACAGATCCACATAAGAGGGAGTAAAATTTTTTAAAAACATGAGACGAAACAAAAGGTGGAGGTCAAGAGAATCCTAGCAGCTTAACGTTGGCACACTGACATGAGTCTTAGGGCACAAAACAATTCAAAAGTTCATTTATTCATTCACTCATTCGTTTTTGGAAAGCTCACTATCCTGGTGAATTGAGGTAGATCAGGATCAAACCAAGGACTATTATTATTATTATTATTATTATTATTACTATTATTATTATTACTATTATTATTATTATTATTATTATTATTGGCTACTCACAGTGGCTTCATTCCCAGGTTAAGTCTACGCATGGAGTTTGCATGTTCTTTCCATGGTTGGTGGGTTTCCTCCGTGTACTCCGGTTTCCTCCCACAGTCCAAAGAGATGCAGATTAGGCTAATTGATGTTCCCAAATTGCACATAGTGTGTGAATGTGTGTATGAAAGTGGAAAATGGAAATAAATACAATGGTCACCATTGACCTCCATAGTCTCTGGTTGGACTGCAGAGGTTCCGAGATGAATGGATTATTATTATTTAGCATGGAATTTTCCACTTACTGTATGTCTGAATGTATTCCATTAAACCAATACATTATCTCTAAAGTTTTGCACCAGCACCATAGGATTAATGCAGTAATGAAAGTCTATTTCACCCTAAATATGCTATACATTAAAACAGGGTACTTTACCTCAAACATTTGGTTCTCCAGTAATCTCAAACGAATTTGCTAATGTACATTAATGACATTTGGCCTTACCCTTATTGAGTTTTTTTTTTTTTTATTATACACCTGAACAGTTGAGAGTAAACTCAGTGGTAGGGTTTGAACCTGTGACCTTCTGAGCAATAGCCCAATGCCTTAACCACTCTCTAGAGCACATCTATGGTGGCTAGCTGAAATCTGTAACATTGTAGTAGCGACAATTTTGAAAAGGGTGACCCATGTTAAATAGCATGATGACAGGCTGGAGCTAAGTGTGAAAATCTACTATATCTGTGAGCCTTAATCTGAGAGTCACATTTCCCTAGTTAGTTCCAAAAGATAATACCCAGCATGAGCAGGAAATTGCTGGTAATATACAACATAGCATTAGAAATCAAACTGACACTGTTAAAAGTATGTAATAGACATTTTGGTAAAATTAGCCAAATTAGCCTGAACTCTAAGGACAAATGGTGCTCCATAAATGCTCCTTAAAGAAAAATAGTCAACTGCCAACATTAATGCAAATACCGCGGTCATTGCCATTGTTTTCATCATCCAATAGGATCATCAACTAACCAAGCTGAGTCTCAGCAGGATCATAAGTACAGCTACGTTGCATTCTGGGACTTTGAATCCAACGTTTGCTGTTTGCAATGCATCTACGCTGGGTTTCTCACCAATAATTCTCCTATAAAATGCCATTGTAAGTGCACTAGTCATGTCTGCCTAAATTAACATTAGGCAACGTACTGTAGCACCATTATCACCAAATAAATCATAATTCCTCCACAATATACGGTACTTCATATTTCAGCATTTTTTTTCATTTGAACTGAGATTAGAAAATGTACTCTCCACAAGAACCTGGGCAAAAAAGGACGTTTCAAAGCCAGTGAGCTTTTTCTCAAGATTATAGATTAGTTCCAAGAGGAAAACTCAGAACACGCACCAAGGGCGTCATGACTTTAAGTCATTACTTTGCTGATCTCAGGCCTTCACAGCTCTCCGGGGATAGTATTTAAAACTCAACATATAAAACATTACAGAGGGTAAGCATGGCCGCGACTTTTGCCGTAGCCCATAATAAATCACTGCAGTTTGCATATCTCGGTGGTAATATATAACCTGCTGGGAGAGAGAGCGAGATAGAGAGAGAGAAAGAGAGATGAAAGACGGCATGTCAGCGTTTCTGTGGACACCACGGCACTGAAGAGCAGCCTTTGAGTCCCCACATGCCCGTCTATCACCAGTGAAGATGTGTGTTTTTGTCTATGTGTTTTCCCGCCACTTTCATCTAAGCGACAACTTGAGTCTCATAAACCAATTTCACGCATGAGGTAACTCAAAGAGCTACTCTAGCATACATAATTGCCCAGCACACACACACACACACACACACACACACACACACACACACATAGACATTCTTGCATCCAGGCCTTACAAACACTTCTGCATGCGCCTGAACACACACACACACACACACACACACACACACACACACACACACACACACACACAAAGAATAATAACATTTAATATGTTTGACAGCATATGAATAAGGTAGAGTAATGAGTGCAGTTTGAATCATTTAATGGTTAAATGGTGTAGTACAGAAATGTCACTCAGTCTTCATTACGGGTTTAACAGTCCTTCAGTTCTTGGTGTCTTTACAAAGAGAAGAACATCAAAATAACCTGCTGCAAATTGAATTTGAATATGTGTGTTTGATGGAAAATGTAAAAAATAAAATAAAATAAGCGGAAGCACATACAACACATGATAAGCAGTTCCTCAAATGACCACGAGGCTGCAAAATGTGAGTCAATTCCCATAGACCCTTATGCTAAAATGTATAACACAGCCTGGTACAAATAAATAAATAAATAAATAAATAAATAAAATAACGTTTTGTTTTCTAAAGCTAGATTCCCTATTCACGACAACTGTACAGGGATGAATTTTTATATAACTCATCTGTTAAAATTACATTAAGCCACAAAATTATGCATGATTGGGGTATGGCTAATTTGAGTGACAGCCGCAGTGCAGGTTTCAAACAGCTAGCTGGCTGCTAGGCATCACTTTAGCTAACCAGCTAACGGAAATCGTTGTAGTTTAATTTACCACAGGAAATGTAAGAGTTGATGAGTTTGGTTGATGTATGTATGGGTATGGTTGATGAGTTTAATAAAAGGCAAAGTAATGCTAGCTAATTAATGTTCGTCACCTTAGAATTTTAGCTAAGCTAAACCAGCTAGCTTTGCCCATTCATAGATTAATCATAGTTTAGAGCAGAGCTCCCACAGAGTTTCAAAACCTCTCTTCAGAAATTATATTGGTGACATCAGAGTTTTTTTTTATCAGTCTTTGATTTTATGCGCAAGTAATAAGAAGTAATTAACTTTTTTAAAGATGTTAGTGGATACTGTGAGATCCAACAAATAGATATCATGCCCTTGTACTATTCTGTGTTACATCATGATCCGTAACACAAAACACATTATTAAAACACATTATTACATTTTTGCACTATTAAAGGAGTTCCTGTGAGGCCAGCATGTCAGACGTGAAGCCGGCAGTCCGATCAGGGCTCTGCCGTCCTGAGAAAAATTTCTTCCCTTATGGTATCCAAGCACAAGTGAATCTCTAGTGCATTAGTGTATCAGTGGAATATATAAAGAAATAAAGGTAGTTTTTACTCTCCTAACTCACAATGTTCTGTCATTCTGCACAATCAAAGGTCCCGGGTTGACTTGAACATGCCTCGTATACCTAATCTCTTGTTCGATTTTCAGTTAGAATGGAAACAAATGTTATTTAAGCAAAAATGCTGAAATATATGCCGTTTACAAAAGGTTGACTCAAGGCGTGTATATGTGTGAGATGAAAAAAATATCAAATCTGGTTAATTCTGGTAATTGCAGAAAATGTTATTTTGTTAATATGTTTTATATATACGTATATATCTTTTACACCTAGTTTACATATTTTACATGATGAATAGTCACCAGAAATTAGATTAACAATGATAATCTTTACCTGTGTTTCTCTAAAGCCCCAACTGATTTCACTAGAATTCATTTCGGGGTTGGAGCGAATACTTACACAGTTCCAAATTTTATGTGTTTTCCTTATAAACAATTTGGCTAACTAGATTGATTTTTGTGTAGATCGATAGCGTACTGTATAATCCTAATTAAATTCCTTTCACTTTCAGAGAAGGGGGGGGGGTGAATACTTATGCATAACACTGTACAAGGAGCACACTGTCTATAAATAATCTGAGCAATCTAGAAATTGCTACAGTAAATTCTAATAGAATTCTAAAATTTTGTGTAAACATGTTTTCTATTGTCATCTTGGACTATTTATTCATTTACTCATTATTTATTTTGGTGCTGTATGTTTTTATTTTTTATTTATGCAATGTATTCTAGGAGAGTGAGATTACAGATCTGTGAGAGTCGTTACCTACAGTAACTGCATGATTTATTAGAAGACCGATCCCACACATGCGCGCACACACACACACGCACACGCACACACATATATATACACCTTACGGCCTTTCCATTAATATTTTATGGGGATCTCAGCACATGGACACATGACACTGTTACTGCCTGGGATAATTTAGACTGAATAGCAAATGAAGGAGTTTAATTTTAAAACATGAAGAAGAAGAAAACGTGATGATTTAACATATCATAAAGTGAAAACAACACTGTGTATAAATCCTGGAGAGCATTAAACTCGGTATAAGTTATGTTCCTATAGACACCTTGCCATTGCAGTCTAGCTGAGGTTATGTGGTAATTCTCTTGCTGTTTTCCAGTAAGGCAAACTGTTCTATAACACCTATTCTCTCCTCCCACGTCTGTTCTCGAGCATGTGAGGATGTGAGGACATGAGGACAGCCCTCTAGCAATCTCCCAGGCTTCACAATAGACACAGAGCACGTACAGCAAACACACACATAAACACACACTCGTAGGCGCGAGCACCTGTGGTTTTTCCTGAGCAGGTACAGCTTAAAAGGCAAGCCGGCTCTTGTGTAACTAGGGGTATTAATGATAGACAAACTCTTGTGTAAGGATTAGGATAGCGACACTCTGACGTTTGTGCTTGTTTTTGTGCTTTTCCGATAAAGAGGGTATTGATTAAGTCCTCGCAGAGGACGCTGTCTTCTCAGAGCACTTCTGAGATTACAAAAGAGAGAAATCAGTGTTATTTATTCGCTCATGACACTTTTGATCTCTTTGTCAATAAAATAATAAATATGTAATGATAGAATTAGAATCTTACATGCTAGAAGTAAAAGTCTCAGCATGAGCAAGACATGAGAAAACATCCTAGCAAAGCTGTTCTCATGTGTTTTTTTTTTCTTTTCTTTTTCTTCCAAACACTGGATCAATAAGCACTTTCTCATTTATAGTGTCCATGCACCATCAGACTACATCGTAACCTATAACGATGGCTGGTATTAGTATTATTTACAGTATATATGAAAGAATCAATAAAACTGGTTTACATTTGTGGATGTCCAGAAAAATGTAGACTTTAAACTAATTTTCTTTTCTTTTCTTTTTTAAAAAGAGAAATTTGCTTATACTGTACATACAGATATGGCTGATGGAGAAAAGAATGAAAACGCTGGAAAATGGACATGTCCATAAAAAGGACGATGATTGGTCACATATATTGGACATCTGTGAGCAGGAATCGTTGTTAATGGGTTGAGAGAGAGGACAGAGCGAGAGAGAGGTGCACTCTTTTCTCTTTCCCCCTCTCATTATCACACTTGTCCACTTATCTGTCCCTCTGCCCATCTTTCTCTTAATGACTACTGTCAGGTGTAGCTCTCTGAGGGGAGGACAGCTTCATGGTTTCCTACTGAGACCACTTAAATAAAACAGAACCGGGAATTTCAGACGCTGACACACCATCGCCAGAGAGAGAGAGAGAGCGAGAGAGAGAGACTAAGGCTAAAAAAGAAAGAGAAAGAGACAAACGAAGAGAAAGGCGGTCGTTAAAGATTTTTGGTTGGGATGTCTGGTCCTCAAGGTCAGCAGGACACAAACTCGGATGTAGAAAGGAACTGCGAAAATGTCGTCAAGTCGCAGACTCCCTCCTGTAGTTTCCGTCTTTCTCCTTTCATTACCATATTTCAATTTGAGTCCCTCTCTTTGCGTCTGCTCCGTTCTCTCAGTGTATATGTACTGTAGTGTATTCTGTCGAAGAAAACGAGGCCGCTCGGGACGTGTCAATCAACTCCCCAGGCATTCTATATTGGAGAATTACAATACCGCTATGCTGCGGGCACACACGTACGCACACAAAAGGTTACCGAGTAATAAGCAATAAACAAGAGGTATGAGTACAACCCAAATCTCCACTAACCCCCACTGTTACACACAAATCAGGGTCCTGAGGGTAATGAAATGGTTCCTTAAGACAGCAGTGAAAACCCCCACCCCTACCTCCATCTTCACTCAAACGTGTCCCACCCTGCGGGGCTGGAGACCAGCCGAATAAGCTCCAAACTGTCAGATATTCCCATCGCAAGGGGGGCCATTTGGTCCCTGCCAAGAAATATAAACAACCTCAATGTTTCTCATATATGAATTTGGTATTTTTAAGTATTTTGGCCATCAGGCATATGTGGCGATGGATACCTCCCACTTTGGGGGTATTATCCATCATTTCTGTGGCAGTTACTTAAGGTTTCAGGTTGTCAGCCCAACGCCCGATTGTCAGTCACACTACAGGCAATTTGGGAACGCCAATTAGCTTAACGTGCATGTTTTTGGACTGTAAGCCATGCACTCCATGCAAAATCGAATGGGAATTGAACCCAAACCCTAGAGGTACAGGGTGACAGTGCTAACCACTAAGCCGATATATGAACAACTTATTAGTATTATTTATTTGAAGATTTCATTTCACTTTTATAAGTGTTTTGATGTATCCTTAAACCTGACGCATGACCAAATAGGTAAATGGTAAATGCGCAACACTTAGGGTTAGGGTAAGATAAAACATTAGAATAGGGAAAGTAAAAGTGTCATCTCAGAGACTTTGGCTCAGATATGGTTGTTGGTAGTAACACCTGTTGGTGTTACCTAGTAACACTCATGGATCACTTGCAACACGGTATGCATTCATATTAATGGATAAGCACGCACAAGATTATGATGTAATCGTAATCGTGTTTTTATGAATATTGGGATGACTCTAACGATCAGGATACTGTAGGAAGTGGTCGTTTAAAAGCTGTAAAGTTGTTAAAGTAAAGTGTACTGTAAAGTGGTTTTCCACCCAAATGGCAAATTTTATCACCTTCAAATCACCTTCGCGTAGAGAGCCCATGTGAGATGGGCGGATAATACAAATTAGTTTAATTGTACGTTTTGCAGTGGATTTTTACATGATAACAATAAAACAAAAGAATTCTCAAATTTTATGGTCATTGTAGTCTTCGGCTCCGTCCACACGAAGCCAGTGCGTTCTCTATCCGATATTTTTTTTTCCTCGTTCGGCGTCGTCTCAAGAAATATCTGCGTACACACGAAACCACTGAAAACGGTGTAGTATATATTTATATGCCAGACCAGTATGGGGCGCTGTAATTCTGCCATAGAGATACACTATACACGGAGAAGAAGACTTTGAGCATGCGCATGACATCATCGTTTCACAAAATATACGGATTGGCTGTACACACGAAAACGCAAGGGTGTCGTTTTCAGATTTATCCACCTTGGGACCCGGTTTAAAAAAATAGCGGTTTCAGTCTCCTAAAACGCCGGATCCGTGTGGATGAAATGCCAATACGATAAAAAATGTATACGTATACGCGTCTCCGTGTGGACAGGCTCTTTCACTACTGTCTAGGTGGGATTCCTCAGTGTGATCTGGCAACCCTGGCTGTGACCTAATCGCATACATTATTAGGAAGTGCTGGTGTGACTGCAACAAAGAACAGTTTTATTGGACTCATGAGCAATGTAAAGCACAAACATGTCTGTAAATTGACCTGGCCTCATACTTTATTCATTACATGACGCAGTGTAGAATTATGCAATACACCAAATATCGCAAAAGTACCATGGCTCTCTATAAGATGTTTCACTTATTATATACAGTGCATACACATACACACTCACAAAGCATGTCAACATGTATAGTTTTGACAAAAGTTGATAAGCAAAGTTGTAAGGTAAATAACATTGTATTAAACATGATCATCATTGTTTTTTTCTTCAGTAAAAGACTTCCACCTTTGGGATGAATTATACAGATTTAGAGCTTAATTTAGAAATATATTTGGTTAAAGAACCCATAAAGTCATTCCATCTACATTTAATGGTGTACCACCAACAGCCCTTAGGCATATCATAAGCAAACTTCAATTAAATAAGTTTTTTGTTGTTGTTTTTTGTTCTGTACTCATATTCATTCTGTTTTACAGTACTCACACATACACCACAAATCCAGGCAACAGAGATTGGAAAGAACAATGTTAATGTGCATCTTTCAAGTCTTAATGGAGTATTAAGTTGACTTGAGTATACTGTGCAGTCACATCCAAACCAGACAATGTACTGTAAAAAATAAATATAAAAAAATACCAGGATATCACAACAATGGGTGTGTTAACAAGATACTTGCTCCCCAACTAGACCTAACCAAGTTATCCCACCACACTCCCGCACCTGTACCCTTTGAACACACTCTTATATATATATATATATATATATATAAAACACCCCCTACACACACTTACATTCATTCTTTTTCCATATGCCACCTGAGAGCTACACTTACTCACCCCTGGCGAAAGACAATGGTTATATTTGGTATCCGTTAATTATGTTTTTATGTGTTCAAATCGGCGTACGGTTACAGAAATAGGACCCCATGAGAATGTTTCACTGGAAGCATTGTCTGAAGGAAGCTGACAATGTACTTTTGTCTAATACTTATTCAAGAAAAGAGAGCGAGAGAGAGAGAGAGAGAATGAGGTATAGGGAAGGATCTTTTGTGATCGCTCCTACAGGATGGTGCTGAGGGCAGTAATTATTAATCTTAGAGCACCTCACTAGAATATGCTGTGCCCTGGCAGCTGTACCAAAGCATCATCTCTCTCTCTCTTTCTGTCTGTCTTTCTCTCTCTCCTTTTCACATGCACACTCACATGAGTGATGAGCCTTGCACACTGCTCAGCTTTAGGGGTCACTGAAATTCATCACATACGCACAATCTCACCCTGGCTCGTCTGCCCCCTGTCTGTCTCGCTTTCTTTCTCTCCCCCTCTCTCTTTCCATCTCAAATAGTATCTCCTCCGCCCTAGACGCAACCCTTCTTCCTTTGCCAGCATCCATTCCCTGTGTATGCTTTAATATCCCGTTTATTGCCCTGCTCCATCTCGGTCTCTATACAGCCCTGACCTTTAACCCTGACCCTATCATGGACATTTGACCCACGTAGCACAGCACATAGCAGCATTGCATCCCCATGTCATGGTATTTAACACATCTTCATGTGTCTCTGTATTGTATTTCAGCTCCTGTCTGTGCACAGGTTGGGCTATTAACAGGGTTTAAATGGTCCATGATGGAATGCTATGCTATTTTTAAAAGCCATTCATGTTGGGTGTGAGACAGAGACTCTGGGTCTGTAGTGTGTAATGGTCCTCGGTTTTCTTTCTGTGCCAGTGAAACGCCTTTTGGTTTAAGCCACATTAGCATCGCACAGCACCCTCTCCTGGCTGTACATCGTGCACCCCGCACTACAACTTGGCCATGTCAGGCTATGTGTGCTTTTTAATGAATTCATAGATCGATCCAAAAATACAACATGCACAAAGAGAGTATCTCAATAACAGACTAGTCACAAAGCTACCACTCCTAAAACAGAAACTAAAAGCAGATCTTTACAACAAATTTGTGGCAACACATGCATGCATCTGAATAAATTCTATAGTGGTGTTCATTCAATCTGAGAACATAAGAGCATTTCCTCCTAGAAGGAATTAAGACTGTGAAGCTTTTAACCAACTCACTTATCTCACCTTGTATACCACTTTATCCTGTATTCAAGGTCGCTGAAAGCTTAGAGCCTATACCAGCAGACTTAGGGCATGAGGCGGAGTACATCTGGGACAGGGTGCCAATCCATCTCAGCACACACATTTACTTACACAATCATTCACAGACTACAGGCAATTTGGGAACGACAATTAGCCTAATCTGCATGCCTTTGAACTTTGGGAGGAAACCGGAGTACACGGAGGAAACCCACCAAGCACCAAGAGAACATGCAAACACGACACACACAGACCCGAGGCGGGAATCGGACCCTGGATGTGCAAGACGACAGTGCTAACCACTAAGCCGCCGTGCCGCTCCCTTAACCAACTCTCTTCATGAAATTCAAACCCTTAAACCCTTAAAGAGGGGTCCTTAATCTCTAAAACACTTGAGCTGTATTCTCCTTAATTGCTTCATTGATTTGTGTGTTGCAGTTCTAAGGCTTATGGAGTTAAACAGATTATTGCTAGCAGACTAGCGTAATCCAGACTGCATTCCAAAATCTCCACGCCTGTGTTTCACAAAGGAAATGACACAAATAAGCATTCAGATCAGGCCTACTGTAAACGGTGAAGATTTTGAGTTTAGAATGGAAAATTTCATCCGCATACTGTAGAATTCGAAATAAGAACTGCCGCTGTAATGACTTTCCTGTTGTTCATACAACGTTCTACAATCATCCAGATTTCGTCATCTAGAAGAACATGGCTCTCCTTTTGAGTTTATAGTTTCTGTGGATGTTTCACCCTAAATCTACATAAAAATTTCTGTGAAAGCTGCTTTATTAATGTTTTTTTTTTGTTTGTTTTTTTTTTACGTTGGTGAGTCAAAAATCATTCGCACTCCAGTAATGTTAAAACTTTACGTTTTTGAATACTGGTCAAAATTTGGACTGATACTCTAAGGAAGGTGAAAGTTTCTTGAAAGGTGGAAATCATTACTTGTGTATTGATGGAACAGTATGGAATAGAAACATCATCAATCGCCGACTGAGAAAAAGTCCAAAAGTCAACCATTAGCTGGAAAATTGATGTTTACAGTTTTCTGGGATTCTCTAGGGCTAGTATCGGAACATTATCCAATAATGGGAAAAGGTTCAACAATCAACAGTGCTCATTACTGTGATATGCGTATCGAAGAGCTGAAGCCTGAACTTTGGATTCAACAGACAGGACTGCTATCCAAGGGCGTTGTGATCTGGCATGACGATGCAAGTCCACACACTTCTGCCCACACTGTCGACACTCATGGGTTTTGAGGTGTTAATAGTTCTGACTTTAACCTGTTTAGTCTCCTGAAAGCAGCTCTACGGGGACGAGGATTCACTTCTGATGAAGAAGTGACGACAGCAGTGCATTCATAGCTAGCAGTTCAGCATAAAACATTTTTAATGAGGGCATTCGAAAGCATGGACAAAGTGTTTTGAAAAGCAAGGAGATTATGTGGAAAAGGTAGGTATTTGGCTTTTCTAACAGTCAATTTAAATAAATCCTATCCAGTTTGAGGATAATTCACTTCACTCACCCTTGTAAATTGAAATGCTGTAGCAGCAAATGCTGCTTTCAGACGTTGGCCCAGACTTCCCACCTATAGAGTCTATAGTGTAAATCCAAATTTGCTCACTAAACATAAAGGTTTATAGGACGCAGCTTGCACTTAAAATGTTGAATCTCATTAACATGAAAATGATTATAAAGCCTGCCACTTCTCTTGAAACATAAACTTCAATGGCATAAAATTTATGCCATTTGCTAGACCTCATCTTTCCTGTAGACTCTGCAAATAATTAGTGTGTATACAAAAACCTGTTTTTTCTGTGACTGGCAAATGATTATTAAGTGTGTGCATTATTAAGGGAATTGCAAAGATTGCGATGGTGTGAAAGTAAGAGAGAGAGAGAGAGAAAGACAGAGAGTGTGAGAGACGGGGGAATGCGAGAGATACGGAGGGAAAAAGTAAGAAGGAGAGAGTGTGAAAAAGAGAAAGAGAGAGAGGGAAAAAAACAGAAAAATAAATGGTGTGTGTGAGACAGACAGAAAAGAGAAAGAGACAAAGAGAAAGAGACAAAAAGAACGAGAGAGAGAGAGAGAGAGAGAAAGAGAGAGAGAGAGCGATGCTTCTTGTCCCACACATGAAAGCCTCAATTACTCATCTGCTCATTTGGGTAGAACAGCTGTTAAAGTGCACAACACACACACACACACACACACACACACACACACACACAAGGTTTGATGAGATGTACAGAAGTGTTTTCAGGGCTGCAAAAAAAGGACAACACACCACGCTGCATCTGAATGAACACACATTTCGCTCATTAAATATTCATTAAGCAAACACACTCCTCTGCTACACAATGCACACTGTACTGCCATTGTTGCTATCTGCTGGAGAAACACACACACACCTACACACACATATGCTGTCTCTCTCTCTCCAGTCATCAGAGTCACATGCTGTGTGTATGGCTTATCTCTGAGTGTGTCACTGCACCAGGTGTCTGATTATTATGGGCTGTTCAGAACAGCCCAGAACAGCCCAGAACTTTCCAATTTAGCAGTATAAAGTGTTGTGTGTAACCTCAGTAACATCTGGATTTCAGAGTGTGTTTAAACATTCTGTGAACAATTTTCACACTTTCATTCAGAACTTACAGCCGGTGAGGAAAACATGTTAGCTAACAGTTAGCTAATAACGCAATTTGTGTGTTAGAGCAATAAGAGATGTTTTAGGGAGACATTTTTATCTTTTTGAATATTTTATGGGAACCAATAGCAATAGTAACCTTAAAAAGTGGATATTTTATGGACCAAAACATATTCTTTAGTTTGTGTGTGTGTGTGTGTGTGTGTGTGTCGCTATTGACCTTTCAATTTTACTTCTGTGGTAAAGGGTTGTAGAGTGCTAAAATCAAGATTGTCAATGCTAATGACCTTTCCACACACACACACACACACACACACACACACACACACACACACACACACACACACACACACACACTGGAGAGTGATGAGAAGGTGATGAAGTGATTGTTATCTGTAGAGACATGGTGTTTAAATAATCACAGCACAGTGTGAAGTTGTCTCGCCTCAGACTGTGATGGAATCCCATCAAGCCCAGCTCGGCGTTACCATGACGACCGCACATGGCTTTAGGGTGCAGAAGCGAGTAAGACCTGTAGCTGGTGAGCAACTGCGTTTTGTATCTTTAATCAAAAACAAACTGACCACGCTGTTTCTGAAGCAATGTCGAACACACACACACACACACACACACACACACACACACACACACACACACACACACACACAAGCAAACACACATACTTAATGCACCTCTGGTAAGAGCTAAAACCCTCCAGGCAGGTGTGAGGTAAATTGTACTCATTGCAGGTGATCGATCAGGACTTGAGCAGCCTGGAGGCTGGATTTGGTGACAGCCGCTTCAGGAACAAATCTTTTCCAGGTCAGTCTTGTAAGAAGAGTGTGGATAAATCAATTTTCAATCACAAACAATCTGTTACCTCATGTTATCGTGGTAAACCCCAACCAGCTTTACATGCTAATTATTTTCACCTTATATAGGTCATACAAACCTAAACATTTAGCACACCTAGTGTAATAATGCTGCTGATAATGTAGATCCCTCCATCCATCTAGGAACCTCTGTAGTCCATCAAGGACAGAAGTACCACTTTACTTCTTCCAATTTTACGACCGTGGTAGGACCTCTGGTCAACATTGGCCATAATGAATTTAACTTTGCACTATGGATGCTAAACTGGTCTTAACATTCCAGAAAATATCACACATTACACATGTGTCTTGAACAGAAAATGGAACAAATACTGTGTGTTACTAGAAAACATAGGACCCTTGGAACAAAGGCACGCTCGCCAAGGTAGCCTTGTGGACAGCAATGTTGTTTACGATTTCTGGCTGATTTGCATTATGGTTTAATGATAATTGTTACTTACAGTACAGTATGTACAATATACTGTGAGCTACTTGTCAAACCAAAGACAAAATATTTTGCATGTCTAAACAAACTCTGCCATTAAAGCCTGATTCTGATAATACTGAATGAATGTAATAAATACAAACTTAGTACATATTATAATATATACTTAATAATTAATTACTCCTGAACTTGGTAATGAAATAGCAACGGTAATTAAAATATAATAATTAAATAATTAAACGTAAACCTTTCTGGTAACTTGTCCTTACTACCATACCAGCCAATCTGTAATGGCTTATATAAAATTCTTAATAAAAATGGTAAAGGCATTATTACTTTATAATTAATTAAGGATTTTGGAACAACAAAGTAAGAACAGTTTATGACAGTGATGCATATATAGTAAAATATTAATGACGGTCACTCATTCACTTATCGTCTCTAATGCTTTACCCTATATACAGGGTCTGTATACAGGGAGCTTATCCACGGAGACTTTGGGCACGGGGGTGCCAATCCATCACAGAGCGCGCACACACACACACACACACACACACACATGCTCATTCACAAAATACAGGCAATTTGGGAACTTATCTGCATAATTACCCTTATCTGCATGTCTTTGGACTGTGTGAGGAAACCAGAGTACCTGGAGGAAACCCATCAAGCATGTAAATACCATAATAATAACAATCAGACCCGAGGTGGGAATCGAACCCAGACCATGGAGGTGCAATTTATTTAACATAGCAGTGTATTAAAGTATTATTAAAGAATTGCTATTATAATATTTGATTGCTTACTGCTTAGTTAGACAAACTTAAACATTACCCTTAACATCACCCAGCCCTTCTTTGATTAAGTAGATCATCCTGTATATGCACCTCTGTGAACAAGTTACTGTACAACGTATTAATGCAAGTGCACTGACAATGTATAAACTTGATCTGAATTACAGCTGGAACTACTGTCAGAGATACTCTTATAGAAAAAAAAAGTCACCTGAACAATCATAATAATAAATTCAGTATCGCTGTGATATAATAAAGTTGATGGTTCATCCTAAATGTGAACGAATTCCCGTAAAACACGTACACAATTGGAAAGACAAACAAAAGCAATGATTTCTGAACGCTCCTGGAGATAATTAGCATAAAGACAAAGGCAACACGACACCACAGATGAGTTTACAACCTCCTTAACATGTAGCGTCTCTCTCAGCCTCCCCCCAACACACCACTTCTGCGCATCCTTCATGCCCTCTGTACATGTAATCCCTAGAGTTCCTGTCACATGACCTCATAAACACTTCCTGATGGCCGCCCTCTCGTGCCCCCGCTGTCTGACCACGCTCTCTAATCTGGTCAAATATTCATCACTGTAACAATGACAGCTGGGAGATCGAGTACCCCAGTCCTGCATCCAATATGGCTACCACCTGCCAGTAGCTATGCTTGACTAGTTCTGGCTGAGAGAGAGCGAGAGAGTGAAGGATGGAGATCGGAGGACGTAATTGGGATTATTTGGTAATTTAATCGGCCCGTGTTTTCGGGGTTCACGAGGGATTTGCAGCTTGGTCTGTTGTTTGACCTGGGACATCATGCCAGCTGTATCAGTGTTAATTAACAGAGAGGGGAAAGGGACCGGGAGAGAGAGAGAGAGAGAGAGGGGGGGGGGTGTTAGACTGTACCCCAGGTTGCCGTACTAGGGGAGTGAGCCTGGCTCTGCCTCTGTCTGAGTTAATGGGTCCATCTGCTAGCATAAGCATAGACAGCTGTAAAACTGCTCACCATGGAAACTCACACACTAATGATGTTCAAGTCCACACACACATACACACCCATGATTTCACCGACGTGTCTGACTAGACAGCCTCAGATGCAGCAACGATTGAAAAGACTGAGACACTCTGACATCCTCATCTCAGATAACAACTACCTTTAAATCACACACACACACACACACACACACACACACACACACACACACACACACCTTACTCTACCTTTATCTCACAAGCCCTGGCCCTTATAATCCCTGATAACATATATCGATCTACACTAAGACTAAAGGACTGATAGGAATCGAACTCCATCTACTCTACACACTCCAGCTTGTTCATTTACGTCTCTGTGTGTTTACCTCATATGAGAGTCAATATTGTAAAAAAAAAAAAAAAACATATTGCCTTTTCGTCTTCATTAGCTGAAGGGTGCTAAATTGTTCACATCTGCTGAAACCTGTTTTCATTCCCAGAGGCGCTTAACTGAAGACTAATGTTATATTATTTGGACATATGCTGACACGAGAGAGAGGACGTGAAAGCAGCGCTGCGTCTTCGCGTCTTATGCTAGGGTGAACTCTGCACGAATAACGCTGCCTCAGCACCATGATGTCGGAGAGGATTCAGACGTGTGCTCAAATACAGGTGGCTTCTCAGCAGGAGGCACTCGTGGGAACGCCGTTACTCCGATTTAAAAACTTTCCAGGTTTGTCGCTGTGGTCTGTCAAATATGTTCAGAACTATGAGCAATAATTCTTTGTCTACAGTAATGGACAGTAATTCACAGCAACATCTCCATGATCTGAGAACAAAAAGGGTATTGAGTGCGCCTCTTCTTTGTCGCCAAGTGTAGACCTTTTATAACTTCACTGTATATCTTTTATCTTGAAAGGCGTTTGTAGTGTCTACAATCTATACTCTAAAAATGACTCATCTATATATGTATTTATATACCAGAAATTATTTTAACAAACCATAAAGAATTAGGATTCAATTATTTGTCATATGTATCTTACAAATCAAGTTAGGAAGCAATCAACCCGGAATAGAACAGGGCACGACAGTGAAAGCCTGGTGATGTGGGGTCTCGACCATACAATCAGTAACCCATGGCCTTAGCCACTTGAGCCCCCAGTGCTTCAAAGAATCTGCATTTGAACAACAATTCTGTTATATAATATACTCATTAATGCAGAGAAACTTATTGACAGGGTTGGCAAAGTTATGTCTTACACAGTAAATTGGGCTAGTTAAAAAAAAAAAAAAATTTCAAATAAGGTCTTGACAAAGTATCCCAATGAGAACACAGACTAGCACCTCAGGTAGCCTGTAGAAAGTCTTTAATACTCATAAATGCTATAAAGGACTTTAGGTGATTTTCAAGACGACAATAAAATACATAATACATAATATAATATAGCCGCGTTCTTGCGCCTCTAGCGTCGAGAGTTCGATTCCCACCTCAGGGTCTGTGTGTGTGGAGATTGCATGTTCTCCCCATGCTTGGTGGGTTTTTTCCAGGTACTCTAGTTTCCTCCAACAGTCCAAAAACATGCAGATTAGGTTAATTGGTATTCCCAAATTCTGTGTGTGTGTGTGTGTGTGTGTGTGTGTGTGTTTGTGTTTGTGTGTGTATGTGTGTGTGTGTGTGTGTGTGTGTGTGCCCTGTGATGGATTGGCAAGCCATCCAGATTGTGCCTCACCTTATGCCCAAAATCTCCTGGGATGGACTCCCGTGACCCTGTACAGTATTAGCGGTACTGAAGATGAATGAATGAATGAATAATGCATTAGAGGTGGGTTAAACTGTGCCATTCCTCTATGATCCTACAGGTGGTGCTCTGTAAACTTTCCACACATTAACACACGGCACAGCATACTGGAAGGAACAAATTATTTGTGACATAAAAATTTAAATATATATGTA
>QMIH01001813.1:16746-53197 GCA_003987875.1 Clarias batrachus | reverse complement strand
ATATATATATAAAAAAAATGCGTGTTTTGTTGGAGAGAGGGGTTCTCCATCACCATGGTAACAACAGCCAGCAAAGGCCATATCAAGAGTTATTCAATCATGTTTAGGCTTTTGGATTAAATTACATTTCCGACCTACTCAATGAAATAGAAAAATTAAGTATTTGATTTGATCTTTTTGAATCACTGCTCCCCACATGAAGAATAGGAATCAATAGTAAGGACCAAATGATGACAAACACACATACACACACACACCTTCAGTACCTTGAAAGTGTGTTAATGAGCTCTGAGGTCTGAGTTGGGGGAGAGTTGGTGCTATTGATTTTGGAGAATGTGTACTGGACTCGTTGCTGGTGATGTTTTGGCTGTAGGCTTGCATGTCTCTCTCTCTCTCTCTCTCACTGTCTGTAGCTCTACATGTGATCAGCCATGGGATTTCGACCATGTCGACATTTTCAATCTAAAGTTCATTATCCAACAAACCCTGCAGAACACTGCACCACATTCTAACCTGTCCATCATACACTGCACTGCAGGCAAATAGCAATCTGCCAGCACACACTAGAGAAGGAGAGACATCAACATAATGATTATGGGGGGAAACCTCACCAGCCTTTACTTTCATAAAACTGGAAAATAATTGATATTGTATGTTCTTTTGTAAAGACGTTTCTAAAATATTATGAGTTATTAATAGCAATTAAGTGTAGCAACTGATATTTTTCTCTTTGTGTTTGTCAAAAGTTAAAGAAGTATTAAATAAAAATTAAGTAAGGGTTAGGTTAGACTACTCTCCGAGAAATCCTACAGTACCTTGTGTGTGAAGTTACCTTATGTTGCGCCAAACATGCATAGAAAGAATACATTTATTTCCACAAGAGTAAAAAGATCAGATAAAGTGTTTATGGCTAACATTTAATAGTCTGAACAGGTGGTCAAACTGAGATGGTTACATGATGCAGTGCTATTGTTGAATTTTCTTCAGGATCAATAAAATATCCATCCATCCATCCATCTGATCATTAGAGGAATATTATGGTCCATCAAATTTTTCTGCACAACCTAAGCAATATGATGAAATGAATTTTATTTCCTATTAAAAAACTATACAAACATGACTGAGCAAAAAAAATTTTTTAAATGGATCACTTAGCCAAAGAAATGGTGCTGTTGCACTATTTTTCTTTTATATATATATATATTTGTTGTTTTTGGTTGTTTCTATGGCCAAAAAATAACAGTTATATAAGCAAATTGTGCAAGTTCTTCATTTTTGTGACACCAAAAACTTTCTTTCCACCTGATATATCAGAAAACTCAAGGTCACAATTTGATGTTTGAAGCCTCCTCATTAACACACCGGCAAGACTTCCATATAAGCACATAAAGTGTATATATATATATATATATATATTTTTTTTTTAATCATCATGGACCTATGCTGCTTTGCTGGCACGCCATCTGTGCCGCTTGAACTTTAAGGGTTAAAAAAACTATATAGTCACTTAGTTACCAGGCAGGTCAATGTGTTTCATGGGAACAAGATTCAGAAATGTATAACATTAAATAAATGGTAAATGTTAGCTAAACCAATAGTTTTAAAGGTTTACGTAATGTAGGGATGGTCAAATATTGCACAAATGCTATTGATGGCTCACCCTGAACTACATAAACATAGTTTTTTCTCATGTATTGCTTTATACTGTAAATAAAAAGTGTATTATGATTTTAGAGGTTTCAGAGGAAACTGTTGGAGAAGTTGAATCTCTGAAGAGGAACAGAAGCTGATGCTTTTCAATGTTTGTAAATGAATTAAAAAATCCTGTTATTGTGAACAAAGAAATTGTGAACAAAGAGAAAATCAGACGGTGTCATGTGCACTAGTAAAACCGCCAGTAAAATTGACATTTGTATAATTTCTGCTGTTATGTTTCTGCTGCCATTTCGTCCCCAAACCTTTTTTTTGTGGTTACATACTATCCAGAAAAGTCAACCCTTAGACCATTAACATTAACAGTGATCTCATTAAGTTTAATAAGTGCAACTTGTTTGTTTTCTGAGACTGCATTTTCTTTTCCCTGGGGCTTCTCATATTGCCATCGCTTAATGGTTTACAACAGCTATCTGCAGTCAAGTCTAGCACTGGCACAGAATTGCTCCTCTATTACTAGATGTTATCTCTGTAGCCGAATGGAGTGGGAATGTGAGGCTGCGGAAATTGAAATTCCTTTAACATCTACTCTGTGTTAAAACTTGATTTCTATGGCAGCGCTGAATGAGATTTTTAGATCAGCCCTGCGTAGATAAATAAAAGAGCTTAACCTCTGTCAGAAAATGCTATACTGACATACAGATGATGAAGCAGATTAGATGGACAGATCAATAAAATATCAATAAAAATCTACATAATCAGTAAACGACTATAGTCTAGTGAAAGCAGTACTACAAGCAGCAAAGTTTGGCTTCTCATTGTAAACATACTGCTCTTCACTTTGCTTCCCCTGTGTGACAATGGATGCGGTCAATGTGTCACTCTGATGAATATGATTTTCTTTATTGAAAATCGCATGCAATAAAATTTTAATTGATTTGTGATAATTCTTGGAACATGAAACATTTGTTTACCCAAACTTAAGAAAAGAAAAGATAAATAAAATATATTTTATTACTAGAAACAGAATTAGCAAAAATATGACTTAATTATGCTGGCACGGTAGTTTAGTGGTTAGCACTGTTGCCTTGCACATCCAGGTTCTGGGTTCGATTCGCGACTCGGGGTCTGTGTGTGTGTAGAGTTTGCATGTTCTCTCTGTTCTTGGTGGGTTTGCTCCGGGTACTAGAATTTCCTCTAATATAGTTAGCATCATGTTAGAAAAATGCTAATATGATTAGCATCATGCTAGCAACAGGCTAATATTGTTAGCAACATGTTAGCATCATGCAAATCATGTAAGCATAATGCTTAAAGCATTCTAATGATGTTGCTAGGGGTGTGGCTTATTAGCATCATGATAAACGCGAAAGACTGATTGGTTGTCTGAGTTCAATGAGCCGTCCACTGTGTGTGACAATGGGATCCAAATTTAGGTTCAGTTTTAAAGTTTCTATGGACGTTACCGATAATTTACCAATCAATGGGGCAAATTTGGGCACCTCTTGTGCCCCAGGCTTACAACATATACCCTGGTGCAGGGAATGTTCTGACACAGCTTGTAAGCCTCTTCAAATGTGGTAAATTTGAGATTTTTACCAAATTCTTGCTCTGCGCAAGAATCTAGAAGTTGGTCTCAATTTTAAGTCTTTAGGATTTTAGGGCAGGTAAATTGCCCTTTGAAAAATCATGTCAAGCACCCCATTCCTGAATAGGCCTCACGATTTGACACGTCTTTCATGGGTCTACGGCAAACGGTACGGGACTAATTATGTGCCAAAAGTTTGTACGAAAGAAGAAGAATAAGCCTGTGAGATAATAATAGTAGTGCTTCACTTAAGCACCATTAATTTACATTCAGGGACAATTAATAATTCATTCAACTAGTCATAGTAACTTAGAATTTCAGACCTCTGATTAGGACAAACCAAGGAAAACGCCCTCTCTAATCAGGAATTTGCAACTGCAAGTTCAGCAAGTGACACCAAATCAACATGACTGCGCACAGCATGAATAATAAAAAACGACTGTAACTTTAAATGAGTTATACCATATATAAAATATTTAGCTTCATATTAACTGCATTTCTAACACTGATAATGAAGTTCTCTGCTTTGAGGAGGACAATATGGTTAGTTTAGAAGAACATGGAGGCTTCCATGGATTTTGGCCATTTTGTAGCATGCATAAATGTGACTCATCACAACAAATCACTTATCAAGTCATGCTTTGAGTGATTTGAGTTATGCACATTTTCAAAATCCTGGTTCAATAACAATAATAATATTTTGATATCATGAGGAGCACCGCGGGAAAATGTGTCAAAATCAAGTTTTTTGAGGATTTAAACAAGAATTCTCTGATGTTGTAAAAACAGGGAACCCTCAGGCTCATTCTGACACCAGGATTTCCTTGCTAGCAATAACAAGCAGCACAGTTTTATAGTGAAAGAAAAGCTGCTTTTCTATCACAGCTGGAATAAGCAGCTTGGATAGTGTTCATTAATGTGCTTTAAAACAATGTTTAGGATTAAAACTTCACTTCTTTTGAAGGATCAGGAATATAAGGTGTTTGAACAAATACTAACTTGTGCGACTTAATACCTGACTTGATATGCCGTTTAACAAATGCTTTGAAGGTTACAAAAATGTGCCAGCATTAGAGTCACCAACCCATCTAACAGCATGTTGTTTAAGATCTGAGAACAGTAGAACCCAGAGGAACCCACATGGACACAACGGGGACGTATAAAACTTCACAGAAGACATAAAATACATAGCAGAATTTATAAGAAAGGACAAACCCACCAGTTCTCACTAAAGCATGATTAATTTTAATCATGTCGATTGGTAATTGGACAGGACGGTGGTGTAGTGGTTAGCACAATCACGTTGCACCTCCAAGGTCTGGGTTCGATTCCCACTTGGTGTTCTCCCCATGCATGGTGGGTTTCCTCCGGGTACTCCGGTGTCCTCCTGCAGTCCAAAGACATGCAGGTCCCAAATTACCCCAAGTGTTTGACTAAGCATGTGTGTATGTGTGTGTGCCCAGTGATGGATTGGCAGCCCGTCCATTGTGTACCCCACCTCATGCCCTAAGTCTCCTGGGATAGGCTTTAGGCCCCCTACGACCCTGTATAAAGCGGTATAGACAATGAGTGATTGAGTGAGTGACATTGGTAATTGGATGATGCTTGCATGAGTTGTTAAATGATGTCACTAAGCATTGTTCATGGTTTAGTGTATGTCTGTGCTAGTTCACAGAAGAACAAAATTGTTTGATCATTATGGTTTGTAATAAAAGGCTTACCTTGTGGTTTAACTAAATACACACTAAGATAATGAACTTCTGCTGTGTCAACAAGTTATAAATGCTAGTTAATTAAGAAGTAGATAATTAGCTGGCTACTGAAGTAAATAGAATGTCTCCAGAGTACATAGTGATTTAAAGTATATTTCTAGATTCTGGAATTTTAATACAAGTAAAGATGTATAAATAATTATTTTCTAGGGTATTATTATTTCAATATTTGAAATTCAAATTCTCATGACTGCTTTAAATGACCCATCTTTCTCGCGGTTTGCATGAAGTCACACGCTGCGTTGTCTCCTAGCAACCATCATCAGGGACAACCCCCGCCTGGTTCGGCAGACAGCGTGTGGAGATGGCAGCGTCTGTGTTTCTTGTCTCATCAGGTCCTCTATTTTTGGACAGAGTGGACAGCAGGGGGACACTGGGAAAGAGGACAGCTCGATCTGGCTCTCATCCACAGTGTCCAGAGAGCCATTCCTTCTCCTCTGGCAGGCAATCAATAGCACACACAAACCAAGTGAGATGACGACGCCATGGCCTGCATATAATGTCCTGAATATAAAGAGGACGGAGGAGCTGATGGTCCCTGACCGACATAGTTCATTTCCTTTACTTTCTGCCTCTGTGCCATGTATAATGAGCATCTCGGAGTCAAACAGAACAGAGATGGTACGATATGAGACGTTCATATTCTTTGCGCTCAGCTTCCATCTAGACTCAGGAACATTCGATTAAAAGAACTCTCGTCCTATAACTCAGCATCATTACATAGTTACAATTGGGTAATCAAGGAAGTCAGAAATAGAACGATTCTTTATTTAATGAATTCTAACTTAATGAATTCCTCAGCACAAGCACCATCTCTCTATGAAACTCTGGGGTTATCTTTGATTAACTATGATTTCTAAATATTCTGAATAGTTTTGAAAAATTGCCATTTTTTCAAAAATGTATTCAATTTATTTGTTTCATTTATTAATGATTAAAGAGAATAGGATTTTAAAATATTAAATATGGATGTCCCTGAAAGAAAATATCAATTTAACAGTTTTGGTACAGGTTATTAATATCGATCTAACTAAATTGTTTTTTTGTTTTGTTTTTTACATTTTTGTTTATTAAAAAGTAACAATAATAATAATAATAATTGGTGGTGATGGAGGCTGGTGATGGAGTTAGTCTCGATGGAGGTTGGTGATGGTGTTCGTTTGATGGAGGTTGGTTATGGTGGTCTCATTTATATCTAAATATATTTAGATTTTTTTGCACCTAATCTGCATCCTAAGCAGTTTTACACAAGCGCAATTTTGATTGATTGGACTATGATTAAAGAGCAGAATGAAGGAGGGGGGAAAATGCTAGATGGGCCAAATTCTATCAGTCCAAAACCTCTGTCCAAGAGCAACCCCGCACCCACCCTGGAGAGATGGCGTCTAAAGTCTCTTCCCAACATATCATTTTTAAAGAACCATCTTTTTATTTACCATTGGGAAAGATTTGCCGTCTTCAATTGAAAGCACTTTCCTCCTCAGCATCTATGATTCCATCATAAGTCATACCACCATTATGTCATAAAACGTCTCCGACGTTATTACACACTCAGCACAAGCCGCTGGCAAAGCCGGGAACATCGGCGGCAGAAAGAGCGAGGACTGAATATGTGTCAGAATAATGAAAGATGATCTTCATAGAGCATGATACATCTAATGAAGATGGGGTGTGTGGAAGTGCTCGCAGTTGCTTTTATCTGCGTATCTGGTTTCCGTTATACTTTTATCTGCATATCCAGTCAGATTTTGTGTTCAAAACATTGCTTTTCTTCTTGACCTTATCATCTCTTCTGCACTGAGTCTATATTGGGTGTATTAATGTGTGTGTTTTTCTGTTTGATGTGTTCTTTAGTTCTGGTCCCTCAGGGCAAGTGTAGATATGAAGTGACCTTTGGAATCCAGAAGGGGGAAAAAACAGGCTGATTGACCCGGTGAACTTTCACCTTTTTGGTTTCAGTGAACCAGGGTTTCTGATGGCCAGTTTTTAATCTTATGGACAAATACACACATATGCACCCACCAAAGGCCCATCTCTCTCTCTCTCTCTCTCTCTCTCTCTCTCTCTCTCTCTCTCTTTCTCTCTCTCTCTCTCTCTCTCTGTGCTAGGGGGTGCCTTTGCAGTAGTTCAATATTACACATCCCAAACGGCCCTTTGTGCAAGGTGAATAGTAACCACAAGGATAAAATAGATGTTGCAATGTGAATAATCTGAATAAAAAATGCACATAATGTTTTGTCCTTTACACGCAGCCTCCCGCTGTTAACCTCCCAGGCAGTGTGCAGCTGTGAGATAGCATACAAGCAGCACCTCCAGCTGGTCCTGCACCATCAGATAAAATCATTACAGAGAAAGCTACACACACACACACACACACACACACACACACACACACACACACACACACACAGAGTAACTATGTAAGTGCCTCATGCTTTTGTGTCCATGCATATGTCATTATAAACACCACCACGACCTACAATGCCAACACTACCAACAGAATCAAAACTACCGCCACCATCACCATTCCCTAAACCAGCACTATCACCAGCAACACCATCATCACCACCTCCACCTCCAACTCCAACACCATTCCCAAAACCACCACCACCAACACCACTAATACCTCGATCATCATCAACAACACCATCACCATCATCATCACCACCAACTCCCACACATTCTCCACCATCACCACCTACAGTACAATGCCAACACCACCAAAAGAATCGAAACCACTAACATCACCATTTCTTAAACCAGCACCTGCACTCACCGACATCACCACTAACACCACCATCACCATCAATACCATAATCACTACCTCCAACACCAACACCACCAATACCTCAATCATCACCAAGAACACCATCACCATCACCACCACCAACTCCAACACCATTCCCATGTATTCCCATGTAACACCAACACCACCAATACTTCGATCATCACCAACAAGATCATTACCACCTTCAAGTCCAACATCATTCCCAAAACTACCACCACCAACACTTCCATCGCCATCTAAACTATCAACATCAACATCACAATTATTATTAGTATTATTGCATTTAAGCAAAAATGTTTGTTTGTTTGACAATGAATTTAGATGCAGGGGCAGCACGGTGGCTCAGTGGTTAGTACTGTCGCCTTGCATCTTCAGGGCTTTGGACTTTAGGTTCGATTCCTGCCTTGGGTCTGTGTGCATGGAGTTTACATGTTCTCCCTGTGCTCGCCGTTTCCTCCTACGGTCCAAATACATGCAGATTAGATTAATTGGCATTTCAAAATTGCCTGTAGTGTGAGAATGTGCAAATTGCCTGCATATGTGTGTATGCCCTGCGATGGATTGGTACCCCATCCAGGGTGTGCCCTGCCTTGTGCACTGGGATAGGCTCCAGGTTCCCCGCGACCCTGTATACAGGATAAAGCGATATAGACAATGAGTTAGTGAGTGGGTGATTCAGACGCAGCACAAACATTTTCAGTCTGGTTGGCCAAAGCTGAACTGATAACTGTTAAGTGAAACCTGTTTTCATAAATATTCATCATGTTAATTTACAACTTGATCTGACAGGCAGGTTGCAGAGAAACATTGACCGCCCCCTACTGACAAACATGCACCAATCTTATATAACATTTAGGGTCAAGTACCAAGTTTTTGTATGCATTAGTCAGTACATGGAAAATGAAAGGAGGGACGTAGTCTCACTTCAAGCTTGGCATCTTTCTTGTCAAATACAGTGCAGCCTTACAAAGTAAAAAAAATAAATCATTCTCATTCTTAGTTTGGATGTTTAAACGTGTAGATAGGAAGTTGGATGTGGTTTGCTGTTTCCTGAGCCTTTTTTTTTTTGGTACAGAAGCAAGTCGTCTCTAGACCTCATGGTGCAGGAGGCAAATCATTGCATTGTAGCGCCTCTTTGTGGCTGACTGGACTCATGGATATTAATAAGAAGAACACACAGTACTACCACTATCTCTGCTACTGCTGCTGCTGCAGCTATTACTGCTACGACATGTGCAAAAAAACACTGCTATATCAAAGATCAGTGTTTCTCTTTTGCATGCAGTGTTTAATTTTCTGATCACATGCATTATGGAAGTGTATTGGAAACAATTTACCAAATGCTGCTTGGCAAGTACAGTACTTAAAAAAGAATTCTTGGAGCCACTTCTTGTTTCTTTATATTTTACCAGGAAAATAACATAATAGGTATTTTTTGCAACATAGCAAACATGGACATAAATACATTATACTGTATAACAGTATATAATATACTGTTATTAATGTATAATATACGCAATTTCGTTCGTCCACAATTTAATTCTCATAAGCTCGTTGTAAAAAATAAGTACGTCAGCTATTGAATTTTGGAATGAACAAAAATTTTAATGTGTTATTTTTTACCATGCAGTGCACGGAATGAAGGTGTGACTTTGCATTTATTGCGTTTATATATATATAAAAATGTATATATGTGTAAGGGTTCACCCCTAGAGGGCACCGTTTGCCTGATAAGTTTATTTTTGTAGTTTTTGTTAGTAGACTCAGTTTCCCAGAATGCACCTCGGTCAGGTGATGAGAGTGCTCACCTGAACCGAGGTAGCTCATTAAACATAACATAAATAGCTGTTAGTTCTGGGAAACTGGGTTGAGCATTAAAATAGAAATGTGTTTTAGTTTGTTTTTATTTTATGTAACCTCTGTTTTAAGAAAGGTTCTAGTTTTGTTTGTTTATGTTCAGTGTGATTTGGTTTATGGAGCTGGTTTGGTTAGGTTGTCTAATGTCTTCTGTAAGTACGGTTCTGTGTGTCTCCAGTGTTTGTTTGCCTCTTGTTCAGTTCCTAGTGTGTCTCGTTCCTTGTATGGCATCTGTATTAGTATGTTTAGCCCCGAGTGCTTAGCAGCTAGTAGGTTTAGCTGCTAGTAGGCTTTAGCCACTAGTAGGCTTAGCCTTCAGTAGGTTTAGCCTCTAGTAGGATTGGCCGTTATTGGCTCTAGTCCCTAGTAGGTTTAGCCGCTAGTATGGATTAGCCTCATGTGTGCTTAGCCTTTTGCTCGTTTTCTCCTGTAGGTTCAGTCACTAACCCGCTTAGTTACTAACCCTCATAGTTACTAACCCGGTTAGGTCATCTTCCACCTCAACAATAACCCTATTAATGACTAACCCGCTCTCCCAGTCTCTAGTCTGGTCCTGTCTCTAGTCCGGTCCTGTCTCTAGTCTGGTCCTGTCTCTAGTCTCGTCCTGTCTCTAGTCTCGTCCAGTCTCTAGTCTCGTCCTGTCTCTAGTCTCGTCCTGTCTCTAGTCTCATCTCTGGTCTTGTCTCATCTCTGGTTAAGCCGTAGAGCCCTGTGTTTTGCTAAAGAGCCTTGTGTTAAGCTCTATGCTTTTGTTTATAGTTTTGAGTTTTGTTTAAGTTTTTTGTTTCTTTATTATTCATGTTTAGTTATAAAAGACTCTTTTGTTTAATCAAACCCGCTTATGCCTGCCCTTTGTAAGCCCACGGCAAACTACATCGGCCAGTACAGCCAGTAATACCACCGTTTCGTGACAATATGTAAAACAATTCAGTCATCTAAACAACCTGGATTTCGGAAAAGTTGGGACATTTAAAAAAAAAAAGAGAGAATAAAATGAAAACTAAATGACTTTCAAATCATATAACCCAATATTATATTCACAATAGAACATGGAGAACATAACAAATGTTTAAAGTGAGAAATTTTACAGTTTTATGCACAAAATGAGCTCATTTGATGGCTGCTACAGGTCTCAAAAAAGTTGGGACAGGGGCATGTTTATCATGGTGTAATCATCTCTGCAGGGAGGCCAATTCAGCACCCGGACTCTTCTGCTACAAAGCCATGCTGTTGTAATAGCTGCCGTATGTGGCATTGTATTGTCCTGCTGAAATACACAAGGCCTTCCTTTAAATAGACCAGAGGACACAGCGTCCATGATTTTCAACAAGAGTGTTAAATTTGCACTCGTCTGACCATAGGAAACTTTTCGACTATTAAACGGCTATTTAAATGAGCCTTGGCTCACAGGACACGATGGCGCTTCTGGACCATGTTCACATATGGCTTCCTTTTTGCATGACAGAGCTTTAGTTCGGCAGATTGTGTTTACCGACAGCGGTTTTTGGAAGGATCCTCAGTGACACAATCATGCAGATGGGCTCTGGCCATCTTTACTTCTGAGAGATGCTGTTTCTTTAAGACAGCCCTTTTATAGTTAATAATGTTAAAGACCTGATGCTAGATGTTCTGAATCTTTTTGAAACTTGATTTTTCAGGCAAGAAAATGTATACACACTTAAGGAAAAGAAAAATAGTATGATGTATCTTAGAGTATATGAATATAATACTAACTATATCATCATATATATATCAATATATACAGTATATTGACAAATTTAGTATTAAAATATCTATACAAGGTTTTCTTTTGCTGAAGTTTTTTTTTTTTTTTTTTTGGCTGACTCTAATTCATATCTGGATTGAATCCTGAAACTCAGGAGATGAGTTAATAGGAAGAAAGTCTTAGTTCCTCGTCACTGGCTAGTGAAATGAATGTTTTGAGTAAAGCTGCACAGATGACTGCTCCTTCACATGAGGAGTGTATGACAGGCATTACAGATTTCAGAGTGCAGTCTGCTTACAGTTTATCCTCCAGCTCCATCTAGAGGAGACGTGCATACTGCAGAAACAGTCCCTATTTTATGTGCATTCACTATTTTTTTGTAGTCCACATTCATTTTGGACGTCTTCAGAGCTAATGGTGGTAGAGAGGAAGACACACGGTGCATTATTTTATATTGTCTATTTTACAGTACTTTGATTAATAAGCACAGTGGTCCATAAAGTCACACATGATATCATGTACTATAAGTGTTGTCAACGTAGACCTTGTCAGTTCATTGTGCTTTGCTTGCATGCTGAAGTAGCAAAACAACATCCACATATCTAATAGCCAGTGATTCCACAGATGACTGATGAGCTCTGACTCCAGTTTCTTTGCTGTTGTCTTTATTCTTAATTAATAACTATACAGAAGTTAGAATGATCTTTTCCTTTTTTTTCTCACTGAACACGACTGTCTATCATTAGCAAATAAATTCACCTCCTTTTTTTCAGCAAGAAAGGATAGAAATATGCTGATTAAAGCAGTTTTTTGAATAAGGCACAGGCCCCAGGAGGTGGGTGATTTGCGTCTTAGCCATCTGTTGTGTCTGTAAAGCAGATGGGTCTGTGCGTGCATACGCTGGCACTACCGCCATGCCACTTACGCCACCTCCTACCGGTGTTAACCCTACACGTGCCACTTCCATTCATATGCTTCCATCGTAAAAAATGCCCATGCACCCTGCTTATCTAGAACAACAATAAGAAAAAGCCATTTCGCGTTTAAGGATCTGCTCGGAGTTACCAGCTAAGACTTCTGAACTTTTAAGAAAATCCCTTCAAAGTAAAGGAATTATTTCTGGGATTACCTTAGATTGCTACAGATTGACACTGTAATGGCTTTGGCTGTGCTTTCAGCCCACTTTCCTTCTAACATTTTGTTTTTACTTCTGTTCAGTCCACAGTAATTTGGGGGTATTACTAAACATTTTTTTTCTTCTATTTCTTCTTCTATTTTTTTTTCTTTCACACAACCGGTTTTGGAATCAACCTGAAGATCAGGTGGTTTCTCTGCAACCCAAAGTGTTTACATTAAAATTAATCCTTTGCTTGTTAAAATAGTTTTGCTGTTTACTATGTTTCTTCCAAATCACCTTCATACTTTCTATAAAAGGCTGCTTTAAGCAGAAAGAGTTTTGGCGTCCTCACTGGATGTTTCTCCCTGTGTGATGTTGGTTTTAGCTATGAAAAATGATTCATTTAGCTTTCACTGTAATATACAAGGGACAATATGGTAAAACTGGGATGTTTGCTTGTGCAGAATAAAAACGCTGTTTAGTTCTCTATATAATCCGCTGCTACACTTATGCACTTATCCCGGTGTTCTACCAGTGCTTGGATCCCATCAAGGTAGAAAGTTTTCTCAGTACGCCAGAACCGTGATCAGACCTCGTTTGCTTCATATCTAAAACACTGGCCTCCCAGGAACTCCTTTAATGGCCCAAACATGTGGAAATGGCTTGTATCGAGTTCCGGACTGTACAGTACAAGGGATGTGACAATAACTCCCAGCTGAGTTCCTGTAATGTGCAGGTGATGTTGGTGAATTATTGTGTGTACAGTTCCCACAGACAGACGTTTTCTGTAAAACGGTTTGAAATCTTCAGCCTCAAGAAATGTCATTACAAGTCCTATTATTTTGACTTGAACGTCCCTCACAAACTAAGACCTAAAGCATTATTATTATTATTATTATTAATATTAATAATAATAATAATAATATATTTTCTCCATGTGACTACAATATATTTACTTCTAAGTTGGGGGTGTCCTGTTGTCCAAGACCACATCTTTAGCTTCATTTGATTAGTAATACAATTCTAAATGTAATTTTAAAATACCAGCACTGAATGAATAGTAACTTACTCAACCTCAATGCTTCTAATATTATTACAGGATTTATCATTTTCACGAGCTATAAGCTGTAATCATTAAAAGCTAAAAAAAAAAAAGGCTTGCAATGGTGCACTTGCTTTGTAATGAATTTAAAATATACAAGTTTCACTTTCTGAGTTAAATTAGGAAAAACAATAACTTTTCCACAACATTCAATTTTTTTTTAAAGGCTCTGCATATGTCATGGGCTTATATACACATATTATAGACATATTATAATATACAGATCATGTGCCTATAATATGCACTGATCAGCCATAACATTAAAACTACCCACTGTAGGTTCTGGGTTCCCCTTGAGTATTAATATTCTATTCATTTTTATCTTCATATTAATTTTTTTTAATTAATATGAGCATGACTCAAATTGAAACTGTCAATGTGCAACGTAAATACAATCTAAATGCAACACAACTGAATCACAACTGCAATACAAAATCACAGCTGCAATAAAATTGAAGAGATGCCTATATGCCATAAGCAATTCACAATTAAATACTTTGTCCCATTTTTTGGGTAAAATCTTTGAAATATTGTAAACAGATCATGTAAGCAAGCAAACAAACAAAAAAACAACAACAAATATTTATCCTCTTGCAGCCAAATAGAATAAAATGAGCAATGCATGCATGGCATCAGTACAGACACCCATGTGCTGAAGATCTTCTCATTTTCCAACAAACTTGAGTGAAAACCTATAAATAAACTCCAGGATTTTCACTCCAGCTAGTCAGGGTCTATAACATCCTCTTTTCCTACAAACCCACAAACATACACAACTATACGCACCGGGAGTGTGTGTGTGTGTGAGAGAGGATGAGAGAGAGGATGAGAGAGAGAGAGAGAGGGGATATTTATAAAACTCAAAAAGCCAGTGTGAGAAGAACACTCCATCGATCCGCTGATGCAATCTTGAAATTTCATCCAGAAACGGTGCTACTTCATACACACTAACGAATATTGATCACATCTCATTCCCTGCATCAAACACACACACACACAAACACACACACGCACACACACACACAATACAAAAGGTACATTTGTCTATTGACTCAGGGACTTGGTACAGTATAAACCGAATCACAGTGAAAAGCCTCATCATGTTTTCATATGGTTTTTGTCTGTGTTTTTGATTTTTTTTTTTCCTTTGAACTGTTATTCATTTACTCTCAATTTCAGTCAGGTTTAATTCAAGGCTTTACTCTGGATTCCGAAGGACACTGATAAAGACTGGCAATGAAGGAAAGAGAAATCAATTTAGAGGCAAGCATTCCTGGCACGTTTAAAGCAGACATAATAACAATGTGTCTCGGGGGGGAATGTGAGACTGAGTATGAGTAAGGCTTAAACCCTATAAATTATTCCCCCAATCCCTCCATAACTCATATTGCCCTTCTCTTCTGCAACTGACCAGAAGCCTCTGCATGATGTCATACTGAAAAATATTAACCACACACACACACACGCACGCACGCACGCACGCACACACACACACACACACACGGCAGTCTCCTCCATGATTGTGGTGGTGTGTACTCAACTAGACTGAGATATACACATTACTCAAGCTCAAAATGAAATATTGATTTATTTATTACAGGATTTTTTTCAATGTGTAATAAATTTATAAAATATAGTACTGTAAGTGTTTCACTTTTTGAGTTGAAGTAGGAACGGCTATAAAAACTTTTCCATCCCATAATACGCATATCCTGTTGCATGACCCTATTTTGACCAAGCTTTAGCTGTCAGAGGGATGGCCTCACATCTGCCCCTAGAATACAGAATACAGGTATACTGAAGAGTTCATGGTCAACTCAGTGATTGTAGGTGATCAGGACCTGTGGCTGCAAATCATCTCCCCTCCACCGCCATGCTTGGCAGTGGACAGAAGTCTAAAAGGTTTCTTCCTTTTAGGATATGAAAAGAAACCTTTTTCCTGGCAAGGCTTGCAAACTAACTGCATTTGCTCAGTCTTCTTCTGATTGTGCTGTCGTGGACTTTTACATTTAACATGCTCACTGAGTCCTGTAGGGTCTGAGATGGTCTTATAACCCTTTCCAAGTTTATGTGCAGCAACAATTGTTTCTATAAGACCATTGCTGATGTCTTTTCCTCTTGTTAGTACCCTCACTTTTATTGCTTAACAAACACCTGAATGCTCCAGACCAACAAACTGTCAAAACTTCTGCTTTTATAGACGTCTGCACTCCTGCTGATGATCGATTGATCATGTGCTGATGATCAGCAGCACCTGGCTGCAGTTTATCTACTTAAATCCTGTGGAAACAGTATGTTGTATGTTTTTTTTCTTTTGGCTTAATTTTTGTTCAATAAATAATTGTTTAAAAAGTTAGATGTTGTTGTTTGTCTGAGGTTGTATTGCCTAGGTGTAGTGGTTAGCACTGTCGCTAACCACTACACCTAGGTAATACAGACTCAGGGTCCGGGCTCAATTCCCGTCTTTGTGCACATGGAGTCTGCGGGTTCTTAGTGGGTTTCCTCCGGCTACTCCGGTTTCCTCCAACAGTCCAAAGACCTGTAGATTAGGCTGACTTGCATTCCCAAATTGTCCATAGAGTGTGAATGAGTGTGTGTGCCCTGCGATTGATTGACACCCTGTCCAGTGTGTACCCTGCCTCATGCCTCATTGCCAGATTATTTTTATGTTCTAATAAAAAAACTTAAAATTAAAAGTGAGTATGAATGTGAATGTATATATGCTAAGACACACACACACACATATAACACTATAACTCATGCTGTATGTCACTACATACACAAAAGCATGAAGCCAAAGCAATACAAGGTCAATACTGTAATTACGTTTAAACTTAATTAAGAACGATTGAGTCAGAGACATCTGGAGCTTTTCGTGTATATGCATGTGTGTGTGTTCTTGTCTGTGCATTTAAAATGACTTCTAATCTAATATGACCCCCTCCTTTTACTGTACACAAGCAGTGGAATAACATTAGAGCAGATGCAGAGCCTACATCAGAGACTGCAATCTGTGTATACATGAGAGAGAGAGAGAAAGAGAGAGAGAGAGAGAGAGAGAGAGAGAGAAAGCAGAGCCATTCTTCTCCATTAGTCTCCAGTCCAGAAGCCACAGACTCCCACATCCTATAAAGCATAATAATGAAGAGGCGATACTCTGTGCATCTCTAATGAAAGCTTTATTACCTTCCCTATGTACTTCATTATAGCACACACCGGTGGGTCGGCCATGACATCATCGCTGCATGCACTAAACTCATTCAGTAATCTCAGAGCTCTGTCTGTAATGATCTATCAGAACCAGGAACAATCTGTACAAACATTTAGCCACAGTAGACTAGGTAGTCTAACATAGTCACTGCATCTGAATTATATCCACTGTTATTCATTATTAATACAATTTCTTAAACTCACACATTTAATCAAATGTAAGGTTGAGTTTAATGTTCATCTGGAATTCTTAATCAAAACAAAACAACAAAACCAAAATCAATACAACACATCAGAAAACACAACGACATATCCAGAAACAAAATACCAAACGAGCAAACACAACGACATATCCAGAAACAAAATACCAAACGAGCAAACACAACGACAATTCAGTCAAACCGGAAAAGGTAGGTATAGTTTGCAAATGAAATTCTTATCGCTGATTGGAAGAGACATCTGGCACTCAAAACATACAAGAAGTACTGTCAAGTGAAGTCAAATCTTTTTTTAAAAACACATTTAACACAACTTAGTTGACCAAAGTGCTGTACAATCCTAAAATACTAGAAATAATCCTTAAATGAAAATACCTCTAAATTTCCGTGAGACTGCTATACGTCCTGTATATTTTGAATGACAGATGTTTCGTCCAATCAGCGGTGAGAATCAAAATGCTTACACGTGGTTTGCGAATTCGAGTCTTACCGCTAATTTTGAGTGTCAGATGTCTCGTCCAATCAGTAGTAAGAATGTCATTCGCAAGCCACGCCTACTTTTAAAACCTGTTTATTTTTACGCTGATTGGACGAGACATCTGACACTCAAAATATACAGGAAGTACTGCAGGCTCACGGACTTTTAGATGTATTTTCATTCAGTATTTTAAGATTTTACTTTGGTCAACTACTGTAAGTTGTGTTAAATGTGCTTTTAAAGTAAGTTTGACTTGATAGTACTGCTTGTATGTTTTGAGTGACAGATGTCTCTTCCAATCACCGCTAAGATTTAAATTCGAGAAACATACCTATCTCTTCCGGTTTGACAGAATTGTCGTTGTTTTCTGATTTGGTTTATTGTTTCTGGTTTTGTTATTTTGTTTTAGGTTTTATTATTTTGTTTTTGAATTTGTTATTTTGTTTTGGGTTTTGTTATTTTGTTTTTGAATTAGTTTTTTTGTTTTTGTTATTTTGTTTTTGAATTTTTATTTTTTTTATTTTTAATTTGTTATTTTGTTTTGGGTTTTGTTATTTTGTTTTTGATTGCTATTTTGTTTTCTGTTTTGTTATTTTGTTTTGCACTTCAGCTTTACAGATCAGATATACACGATTTACAATATAGAAAGAAGTAAATATTGAAGGTGTGTTGATGTGATGGGTCACACACTGTATGTACTATACAGAACATGTTTTTTCATGGTTGAAATACAGTATGTATGGGTTCTGGATCCAGTGCAAGCATGATCAGATATTAAGATGAATGAGTGAATAATAATAATAATAATTTTCCACGAAGTTCAACTTTGTATGAATGTTACTTCATGCATCTTTTATTTGTTATCCCCTCCAAAAACTGCAATGCACTCATTATAGTTTTACATTTCCTTCTCCTCAGTTGCTGCTTTGGTCTGAACACAAGTCAGTAGTTTGACATTTAAGCTGCTCATATATCCAGAGAGACTCTGATGAGGTGTATAAATCTTATAAATAGATTCAACACATTAATAATTTATTTTTTGGTAATAGAACACAATCAATCCATCCAAACGGAATGGAAAATTGGACTGAGTTTCTTTTTTTCTTTTTGAATTGGTGGATTGCATTCCCCTGCAAATTGAGTCCTGGATGAAGGAGAGAGGGAAAATAGATTCAATACTGTGCCCTTGAAACTACTGCTTTTATAAATACCCAAAACACACATGTATCTTTTGTGTTCGTCAAACCAGATAAGAGAGAGAGTCTGTGAAACGTACAAGGTGCGCCGAGCTGTTTTACGTTTAATCTCACATACTGTAGAGTGAACACTCGTTTGCTTGTTTGCAGCTCTTCATGCGTCAGTGTATTTACCAAGAAAGCAAAACCATTTATCCACTTCTGCAGAAACATGTCATATCTGATGCGTAGGCGCAACAAACCTGTATCTGCTTGCTGGATGGACACTGTGTATACTTTCTGCTATTTTGGACAACCGAGCGTTCTTCAATCAATACCGGGGCAATATCAAATTCTAAGTGCTAAGAACGCTTCGTTGTGGTTTCCATATTTTCTGTTCATTAAGGGCATTGAAGAACATTCTGCTGATGTACTGTATACAGCAAAAAGCAGCGTCACTAAACACCTGGCTTATGTGCTGACCTAACATTTGGACAAGACTTAGGCTATTTTTTCTTTTATGGTAATTTCTTACATGCATGTAGAGTAATTTTGACTTGAGTGGTGTAATGTAATTTTATGGAAATAGATATTTCTGAGGTTTAATGTGCACATAAACGTTCATGTATTTATTTTTATTCAGTGAAGTTCTTGGAGAATTCACAGGGCATGAGGGAGAAATATAATATGGATGGAACACCAGGCCATTATATGGCACTACATACTGTACACACACACACACACACACACACACATGGAAAAACGAGTTAATCTACTAGATTGAAAAAAATCATGCATTTTTAAAAATGTGTTCAACATGGACTGTCTAGTTAAGACACACACTGGACACATGCAGTTCTTGCACTCGTTAAAGCTGCTAGCATTTTTCCTCCTAGCAAGAGTGACATTTCTGCACAGACATCTTAAAGTGGTTGCTGTATATAGCAGATGGATTTTTTTTTATTTCGGTGTTCCAAAATCAGGTCTGTTTAATACCAGGTAATTTATCCCATGTTGTGATCATTAGTTAGGATCTTTTTTCTCAAACTTTCAAACACCAAATTTATCATAACTTCTTGTGCAGATTATATACACTATATGAACAAAAGTGTTTAATCAAACCTGCAATGACACTGTATCCAAATACATATACAGTACTACAGTACAGAGTTGGTCCGCCTTTTTCAGCTATAACAGCTTCCACTCTTCTTGTGGGCTGTCACCAAGATTTTGAAGTGTTTCTGAGGGAATTCATTCTGTAGAGCATTTATAAGCTCAAGCACTGACGTTGGAACAGAAGGCCTGGCTCGCAGTCTCCGTTACAGTTAATCCCAAAGGTGCTTGATGGGGTTGAGCTCAGGGCTCTGTGTACGGCCAGTCAAGTTCTTTCACATTGAACTCATCAAACCGTGTCTTTATAGTCCATACTTTGTTTACTGGGGTACAGTCATGTTGGAAGAGAAAATGGCCTTCTCTTGTATGCTGAAGCATTAAGATTTCCCTTCACTGGGGATAAGGGGCCTGCGCTGAAACACCAGAATTCAATAATGAACATGTTTGGCCAAATACCTTTGTCCATACAGTGAATTATATTGTGTTATTATTTTATGCTCAAAAGTTATTATCTGGTGCACACAAGTTAAAAAAAGTTTTGTATAGCGCTTAACCAAGGACATTGTTACAGGTTTGTCCCTAATGAGCAAGCCAGAGGCAATGGGGGTGGTGAGAATAAAACTCCCTGATATGTCATGAGGGTCATGAGGAAGAACTCTTGAGAGAAACCAGATTCAAAAGGAATTCAGGTTAAGTTATATATATATACTGTGTTCTAACAATTGCTTAATACAACAATTGTCACCAGAAAAGGTAAAAGTAGGTCGGTATAGACCACAGTACTGGAAATCCACATTCTCGAAAGCACTTTCAGCAAGAAAACACATCTGATAATGCTGTCATCTTAAACAACACTTTGTCTCCTTATTAATCGCTTCTACTTTCTGTATTGCCTCTGAACCATCTGACATTTGGCAGTTGCTCTTATCCAGAGCGACTTCTTTCAAAAGTGCGGATCATAATCTGATAATAAATCATGTTTGTATAACTGTTGTATAAAAGTGATATCACACTCGAGGTCATGCTGATCTACTGAATATCAGCACAGATGTGATATCTTCTGTGATATTGCTTAAATTCGTTTCAGTTAATATAAAGTCCAGAACTGGGTATAAAACTGTTTGTGGCACATTCAGTAGTTGAAGTTCTTTGTATTTTTCACACAAATTATTACTGTATTATTGTAAGTTATTCATTTGCATAAGCTCAAAAGCATTACATCTGTTTTTTTTTTTGGGATTCACACTGACACTTTATTTGGAACATGAAGGCCTTTATTGGGTTATTCGAACAATTATTTGCTTTCTGGTTAGATGTTGAGCTGTGCATGCACTTGATAATAACTTTGGGGAACAAGATAAACCAAAATTAAATTAATCACACCTTTTCCAAAGATATTACGTTCTTCATGGAATTCACCATTGAAATTTTTTTACCCAAGTCAAGTCAAGTTGGCTTTTATTGTTATTTCAATCATATACAGAACAGTGAAATTAAATAACGTTCCTCTAGGACAGAGGTGCTACATACAACATAAATTAACACCATAAGTTAACAAAACTAGCTAAAAACTACACAAAAAAAGAAAAAAAAAAGACAAAGATAAAATCTTCTAAAAAAAAAAAGTGCATTTGGTAGCCAACAGTAACGAACATGACACAATGCAATGCACAGTGAAAAGGGCTTCAACACAAAATAAACAAAAATAGCACCATTATGGATTCGCTGCGTGCTCCCGCCATGCCGCCACCCGTTTCTGTTAGAGAAATGCAATGCAGCCATGTTGGCATGCAAAGGCCCTTCCTTGTGTTTACAGACGTTCTCTAAATACCTCATGTTTCCCTTCAGGAAATGCTCTCTTTCCTGCCCTACTGGATAGATCTGTTCTAGCGAAAAGCCCTGGCAGATCAGAAGACATGAAAATGGAGCTTAAAGAAGATTACTACTGCTCTATTTTGCCCCAAATCCCCGACAGACCTGCTCTGCTTTCACTAAGCTCCAATTCCAACCCGTTACCTTTGAACTCATCTTGAAGAAGATCACGGTTTCTAATCTTAGATCGTAGTCTCTGCTACTCTCCCCAAGACATCCTATTCATGGTGAGTGCATCATTATGAGCAGTCATGTAAATCATTTTTGAGCAAAACAGAAAACTTTAATGCATTGACGAGCATTTCAGTTTAACCATTTATATGTCCAAGAGACTAATGAGTCGAAGGCGTGAGTGAGAGATTTTTTATTTTTAATTCAGCCGGGTTCCCTGCTGTGTTGGACCGTAATCCTATTAACACGTGTGCAGCCGACTTACATACACCGTAACCTAAATATATCAGTGTGAGAAAATAAAGCTCAAGCTTGCAGGATAATTGCTCACACTGTGCTTAGTTCGCCTGGTGAAGGTGAAGATGAAGATGTGAAATGCAGCAGAGCGAAAGTTAATTCTCAAGAATATTAGCTGCGTGGAGAGCCGAAAGCATTGAGCTGTCCAGTGAATGATTTGACCTATACAGAACGTTCTTTCAACAATGTTAGTGGAAAAATAAAATCAATAATTCTGACAGGCAGCGTAAACACAAATTTGATTCCGTAGTAACGATAGATATAGATCAGACAAGAGTGAGGCTTCCGCTTATGCTTATCTCAACAAATCTTTCCATTCCTTTAACAGCTTTAGATCAAAGATAAGGCAGAGAGAGTTATTGATCTAGTTGTAAATGCAGGCACACAGACAAACAGCTGCGGGTTTGAAAGAGGGCAGAGCGGTGCAACCGTTTCCACATCAAGGCTTCATAATTCTTACTTTCATCTCTGAAACCGTTCCATTAATTCATTTTACTTCGCTTTGCTCAGACTGGTTCCTAAAGTGATTTTCAACAACAGCTATAAAACCACGAACATTTCACGTGCAATCACACGTCATTATCTGAGCATTATTTGCATTTCAAGATATTCTGAAACTGCATATATGATGTCACTGGATGAATATTTCATGAATAAAAAAAACAAAACAAACGTGGTGGCTTAGTAGTTATCGACCTTACACCTTCAGGCTTGGGGATTGAATCTCACCTCGGCTTGGTGTTCTTGGAGTTTGCCTGTTCTAACCATGCTTGGGTACTCAAAATTCCTCCCACAGTTAAAAGACATGCATTAAAGGCATTACAGTGTGTGTGTGTGTGTGTGTGTGTGTGTGTGTGTGTGTGTGTGTGTATGGATGGGTCATATGAAGAAATTGATCAAAGCAAATGAAAAAACAAAGTTAAATAAACAAATCAAGTGGAAAATAAAATACATGCCTAAAAACATAAAAAAAGGGGAAAAATCACATGTTAAAATAAATCACAAAACAAGATGTTAAACTAGGTGGATGATTAAGAAATATTGCTTGGGCAATGAATATCAGCCGGGTTGTGAGGCTACACATGGAATGGAACTGGATCTCATTGCTCATCTTGCTAGTGCGACATTGCTTTTATACAAACAGCTCTACACACAAGGCATTAAAATAGAATAATTGACATTTCAGACACAATGGCCAAATATTTTGTCTTTGTCTAGTGGAAATAGTGTATATTCCAAAGCCCCAAGGATGGAGAGCGAGAGAGAGAGATGTGTGTTGCCATGCAAAGGGTAAAATCATTCATAGCCTGTGACAAACAGTACTGTAACTGGCTAGCTTGCTGCTTGTTACCCCCATAGTAATTTCTGCATTCTTGTAAAAGGTACATCGCGTGAAATTGGCTTTCTGCCTTCCTTTTTATCTACACCTGATGAATTTTTATATTAAGTCAGAAGTTATATTAAAGCTGTATCGTACAACGTGTAATTAACAGTTACAAGAATTGAAAGTGTATGCCAGAAAAAAAGACAAGCAATAACAACAACAACACACACACGCGCACACACACACACACACACACACGCGCACACGCACACGCACACGCACACGCACACGCACACACACACACACACACACACACACACACACACACACACAAAGCAAAATAAACAAGTGCTGTGCTGTTATATTAAATATCTACATTGTTGGAATGCCACTTATTTAATAAAAACCTAACTTCTGTGCAATATCTAATAAAACAACAGATGAGTTAGAAAAAAAAACTGAGTACCATAAGTATGCATAAATTATATGTAAAAATCATGTAAATATACAAAAGATTAAAAAAAAAAAAATGAAATGGATTTTCATTAAAAAAAAAGTTAATTAAAAAAGTAAATACTAATAAAATGTATTTAAAAATATATTTAAAAAAACATCTATAAATCCGCTGTATAAACAAAAACATACAGTAGGTAAAAAATTTAAAAAAGAAAAGAATCATAATTGATACCATATAATTAAATGAATTGTGGAAAAAATCAAACAAAACATTATGTTTAGAATGTAAAAAAATAACGTGTAAAACTAGATTCGCCATTTGAAAGGAAAAAACAATCACATGTTAAAATAGATGATAAATGTTCATTAAAATAACACACACAAAAAATAATTAATTATAATAACCAAAAAAATCACATAATTAATGAATGGAGAAAAAAAAACATGAACAAAATGTGAAAAAAAAAGTATGTGGAAGAAAAGACGCAATCATAAGAGAAATAAACAAATATTTCAATCGTGTAAACTTTTGCCTGATTTTCTTTGAGTCACATTTCTCTTCTGGAAATCTATTTTGAGAATAACAGCGTTGTTCGATGCAGCAGATGCATAGTGAACTTTTTTTTTTTTTTTTACAGAAAAATGTATTCATTGCACATTTAATATGCTCAGATATGCAGTGTAAACAAGATCGGCAGCGTGCATTCGTTATTCTTTGTGTTTATGTGTTAGCATCCTAAAAATACTTTCAATACTTGGATTCGATGTTCATGGAAATACTCTGCAATTACAGTATCGGGGAATAGTATGATGTCAAAGTGTTATGGCTGTAAAACAATTCTCCAGGGACTTGACTTCCCCAAGGGTTTAGGAGGGGTATGAGCGAGAGAGAGAGAGAGAGAGAGAGAGAGAGAGAGAGAGAGATGAATGAAAGAGGATAAAGCACTCTCTGTTTTCTGCTTTAACAGACACACTAATGAGAGCTAGAGGAGTAAGCACTCTTCATCTGGCACTCACTCATCAACAGATGTCCCCTCTCTGAGAGACAGACAGATACTGTAGAAAAAGGGAAACTGAAGACCTTATGCTATATCAGCTTTTGATTGTTGTGTTACTGTTGTGATATCTATTTATTTATTTATTTATTTATTTATTTTTAAACATTTTTTTATTTGTTTTGGTCTGTCCATATCTCCCGGATGTCAAGTGCCTTAATTAACACTTCGGGCTGAAATATTAATGCTCACAGCAAAGACAGCATTAATATTCATCAAGCAGCAAATGCTGCACAAATTCTGGTTAATATTTCATGAGGGAGCGTAGCCCTGACGTGATTTATGTGTGTGTGTGTAGTGTGTGTGGGGTGTGTGTGAGCTTTCTGAAAGTAAAACACCTGACCTGCTGCTACTGTACTTCTCCTTTCACTGATTTTTGTGTGAGTGTGTGAAAGTGTGTTCTGTGTCCAGGTGAAATTACACTCTGTTTTAACTGACCAAACATTTCACTGCTCAAAGAAAAAAAAAAGAAAAAGAAAAAAACTCAAGATTTAACTCGATCCTCTTCAAATCCTGGTTCCATGACTAATCCTATATTATTCAGAAACACAATTCCACGCAGAATGTATTCTACACAGTAACAGACATTGTCCATTTACTACTTTTTTGCTGCTAAAAATTATTTATTTTACTATTTTAAATGTAAATCTCCCCCCAAAAATAAATAATAATAATTAAATACACATTTGCAAGGTAAAGTATCTTGAGTCTAGTAAATGGTATCTATAATTTTTTATTATAAGAATACAATAACCAATTATAAGCTAATAAGATTAGACATATGTCTAGACATATTTTATTATTCAGACTTATAGAAGTCTATAAGATTTATATTTTCTTATTTTATTGACCGATCATTTTGTTTCAAATTAAAAAGCATTAATTATTGATTATATAGCATTCATAATTATAATTTATCGGCCAACATAATATGAAAATGTACAGCCTTAAAATAGTAAAATATGTCTATAAACACGCATATAAGTGTGCATCTGATTTATTTGATTTATTGTAATATCATAATATCACAGAATATTTGCATGTAGGTTACTTCAAGATATTAGAAACGTGCAAAGTGTCATTTTTCCTCATGTTGGTGACGATGCATGTATATATATATACGAGAAATTTAATCACAAGTCCTTGTTTGACTTGAACACACCTGGTGTGTGTATATATACATACACCAGGTGTGTTCATTGTACATTGAGTGAGTGTGGAACCCGTGATCCCTTAAATGCCAGCTTGCATACGAGATGCATGAGTAAGTGAGAACTGTACACACAATCCACCCCCCCCATACAGTCCTGACCTCGCGTCAAGTGATTTCCACATTTGGGTCATTGAAGGAGTTCCTGGGAGGCCAACGTTTCAGAAGTGAAGCAGGGAGTCTGATCATGGCTCCAGCATTCCTTGATGGTATCCAAGCACTAATCAAACTCTGGGATAAGTGCATTAGTGTAGGAGGGGATTATATAGAGAAATAAAGGGAGATTTTAACTCTTATACTGTAAGTGTGTTCTGTTATTCTTCACAATCAAAAGTCCTGGTTTGACTTGAATGGTCTTTATGTTATTTAATTCACTTTTACACTAGACATGTTGATTTTTTTTTTAAAAAGAAGAAAGAGAAAGAAAGAAAGAAAGAAAGAAAGAAAGAAAGAACATCAAAATATTTATGCATGCCTTTTTTCTGGCAATTTTTTCCACACTTATAAAACTCATTTTTTCTTTCTCTCTTACAGTCTTTTCCTTTTCGTGACAGACTTTCCATCACTCCGCTTCACTGATCCACGAACCTCCTGCTCCGCCTTTTTATCTTGGTTTGCCGATTTCTCATTTATCAGCCGTGAACACGTGCACACTCGCTCACATTCACTAGGGTTTGGAAATTCTTGCCGGAGTGAAAATATTGTGAGCATTATGTTATTACCTTTATATGTCCTATAGTTCTTTGCCTGCTTGCTAGTTGTGATGTGGGACTACTGTAGGACTGTAGGTCTGTGGGGTAGAGCAGTTGTATCGTCCATGTCAGCATTTTATAACGAAAACAACAGTAAGAAATGCTTTGGGGAATGAATAAAAAGAGAAGGTGTAGAGAGTGAGCGTTTGGACATTTTACGCATCACAGCTGAAGGATTACGGACTGGAGTGGAAGTAAAGACCCAGAGAGATATTAAAAGAAGGTAACACGGAAAGCACGGTGGAAATTGATAGATTAGATAGTCGCGCTCTCTCTCTTTCTCTTGATTTCTTTTTCTGTCTTTCTTCCTTCCTCAGGAAAAGGCATGGCCTATTGCCATGGAGACAGACAGGTGAGGGGGTGCGCTCCAATGCATGCTTTCCTTATGTCAAACCAATCAGTGCGCATACACACACACACACACACACACACTCATCAAGTCAGCAAAACAATGCACATCTGTATTCCATGAGCTGCCAAGGTCACATGCTGATCCTAATCATACAGCACCGTCTGATCCAGCCAAGCAGTTAAATATTGTCCACATCGTACAATTCTACACGTGGTGTTGTGCGAGGTCACGAGCAAAACCAAAATTCCCAGATATAATTCGTAGATATTCCAGGTTCGTTACACACAAGGTGTAGTGCATATGGAATGGAAATGATTTCAATGTGAAGAGTGAACCGTTGATGTTGTGTGTGTGTGTGTGTGTGTGCCGCATCAGTTCTGCTTAGCTGGTCTACTGCAGAGGTGCACGTGCTCGAAGTGTGTGGTGTGTGTGTGTGTGTGTGTGTGTGTGTGTGTGTGTATGTGTGTGTGTGAGAGAGAGAGAGAGAATGAGAGCGGGAGAGGACACAGTATGAGGACAATGGTCAAACCCATTAAAGTAGGACTAGATTGACAGGGTACTCGAGGGTGTGGCGGATACAGACATGTGTGCATGTGTGTTTGAGTGTGTAAATGTGTGTGCGCTTCACTCACCATAAGGAGACAGACGGCAGATTCAGGCATCAATTGAACAGCCATGCTGTTCCTTGCACACGTCCAAAAAAGATCTCAGCAGGTAACACGGCGCTCAGGTAAGACGGGCAGCGCAGACGAGTCCAACACCTCCTCAACGATGGTCCTCACTCAGCGTTTCTGGCTTGCACCAAACCTCCCTCTCTCTCTCGCTCTCTCTCTCTCTCTCTCTCTAGACACACACTGCTGCTTCTTTGATGTCAAACAGCTAGTTAGAACCCCCCTCCTCCTCTCAGAACGGGCGATGTGACACACACACACACACACACACACACATATATATATATATATATATATATATATATATACATATACACAGATCCTTCACTCTGACACACTCACACACGCTGGAGGAGAGAGGACCGGAGGCAGCATCACGAACGAATGAGCAGCACAGCACACGGAGCCACTTACACACTCTCATGCTTGGAAATCCATCTTCTCGGGCTGACAAATGTGGGGCGCCGAATGTGTGTGTGTGTGTGTGTGTGTGTGTGTGTGTGTGTGTGTGTGTGTGTGTGTGTGTGTGTGAGAGAGAGAGGGAGAGGGAGAGAAAAGAGAGAAGAGTCCACCATGGAAATCAATGAGCATCACAAGTGAGCTTGGGATATCAGACTAACATTGATGTGTCTCTGAATGAAATGCTTTTTTTTTTTGTGCACTGTTTAGGAAACTTTTTATTTATATTTTTTTATATCTCTGCATGAACAACAGTAGTGATGCTCCGATAGCTCTGTGAAATGTGCACCTGTTTCACCTTGATGGTTATAAAAAACTGTGTACTGTATGTGTGTGTGTGTGTGTGTGTGTGTGTGTGTGTGTGTGTGTGTGTGTGTGTGTGTGTGTGCATTCTGCAACCAAAAAAAAAAGAAAAGCCTCTAGGGATGTAACACACTTCTTGCTTCTTGCAACAACAAAAAAAAGCCCTATTTTTTCACATGCACATTATGTATACACACATACACACATATACACACACAGACACAGACACACCGTTCAAGGTTATTCAGGTGGATTTATGTTCCTTTTCCATATTCTTCCATTTCCTTCTTTGCCATTCACCGACTTTTCTCAGAGTCTAAGCATGATTGTGACATCTGAAAATTGCAGGCGCTTTTTCCTCCAGAGCCGCGGTGTCTCGTCTTTCTTTTCTTACAGCCTAATGCATGCAGACATGCGCACCTGGGTCACATGCACACGTGAACACACACACACAGACACACACACACACATACACATACACATGGGCAGGAATGTTTCCTTGCCTTGGCTCGTGTAACTCTCTGTGGACTAATTAACTCATAAGAAAAGCAACGAGCCAACAAAGACAAATGAATTGTACCTTCAGTGCCACTGTCTGAGTGACGGATTGCAGAAGAGAGAGAGAGAGAGAGAGAGAGAGAGAGAGAGAGAGAAATATCTCTATTTCTATATCCATTATTATTATAAGGTTTAGTCCAGTTTATTTCCTGTACTGAACATAACTTACCGTAATTGTAATATCATTGAATGAGTGATAACACCAATAACACCAGACATCAGTGATTCATTTCCTGGAGCAGCTTTAACTGTTCCTAAAACAATTGTAATCATTTAAACATAGGCAATATATTATAATAATTCTTATTCTTCTTCTTCTTCTTCTTCTTCTTATTATTATTAGAAATTATTATTATTATTGGGCAGCACAGTGATGTAGTGGTTAGCACTGTCGCCTTGCACCGCCAGGGTCCGGGTTCGATTCAGTGTGCATGGAGTTTGCATGTTCTCCCCGTGCTTGGTGGGTTTTCTCCGGGTACTCCGGTTTCCTCCCACAGTCCAAAGACATGCAGATTACGTTAATTGCTGTTCCCAAATTGCCAATTAGTGTGTGAGTGAGTGTATGTGTGTACTGTATGTATGTGTACTGCGATGGATTGGCACCTTGTCCAGGGTGTACCCCGCCTCATGCCCTAAGTCTCCGGGGATAGGCTCCAGCTCCACCGCGACCATGAATACAGGATAAAGCGGTATAGATGATGAGTGAGTGAGTGAGTGAGTGAGTGAGTGAGTGAGTGAGTGAGTGAGTGAGTGAGTGGACAGTTCATATGTGACACTGATTCCTCATATACTCATTCATCATCTGATTTATGGAATATGCCCGGACCATCAGGGATGCGAAACTCCATAGATGTAACCTGGTCAGTCACGTCATCAGCTGATTTAATTTTATTGACCTATATCATTGCTAAAGCCCAGCTCATAACACTGCCTCCAGAGGTTGTACAGTGTACACCAGGCATGAATGGTGCCTTCCTACCCTGTTCGCTCTGGAATGGGGTCAGTCTGGACTCATTAGACCAAATTACATTTTTTCATTGCTGCAAAGAAATATATTTTTGAGCCTTTTGTTCTGATGAGTCTCACTAACAAGTGGTTTACATCCATGCATGGAAACACATCTGTTTCGTCCCATTCTCCTCACTTTGTACAGTATGTGCATAAACATGCTCTTATTTTTACTATTAAACATAGCTTTGATTTTCCTGTTGATATTTTTTGCAATGCAGCTTCACCAAGTGATTTCTGATAATGATGTTTTTTTTTTTTAACCACACTTCTTCTGTGAAGTTGGTGGGTCAGCGCTACCCTTTAAGTTAAACCATGTGGTACAGTAGAGTCTCAAACAGTTAAGAGCATGGGGTACGATTTTATTCAGGGCTTATAATGTACGAAAAGAAACTGCGTTAATTCACTCACGTGGAACTGACATTTGAATTGGGTAAATACGATTAGCTGTTTTTTTTTCAGTGACTGTGTAGGGTAATTTATTAAATAATAAATCTCGATATCTTTATCGTGGAGAACAAAAGGTGCTCTGGCTTTAGAAATGCCTGCCTTCACTTTCAACTTGACTTTCTCATCGTGTTACACAGAATGCAAACTGAAATACGAACGCGGTATAGAAGAAAGAACCGTACAGGAAACCGCAGTGCTACTCTGACCCCTTATTCCAGCATGTTCTCTCGTTCTCTATAAGACCTTTAAATGTCAATTAAAGACCTCCCAAGTGGGTATGAATTTAAAACCAGAGGGGTCAAAGAGGAATGTACAGAATGCCAGAGTACAGGCTCGCTGAAGAACGGACTGTGGATCTGAGCATCTGTAATAGAAATCTGGCAGGTTGAATGAGGTCCAGCAAAATGTAAAAAATTCAAATGAAATTTTACATCTTACTAAGAAAAAACAAGCAAAAAAGCAAACAAGTCCTTTATCCATAAGCATTATTTTTATCGGTTCTACAGCAGATAATAAATAATAAAATTATAATAATATAAAAATTAAATCATATAATAATAACTGTATATATATAAACAGGAATTGACAGTATTGTGCAGGAAATCTGCCATACAAACCTAATGGAATCTTGGTTAAAGATTTTAGCTCTGGGTTAAACAGACATGGCTGGATTTGCCTCCTTTGCCTTATTTAGTTGATGCCTCTTCTATCATCTTCTTCAGTTTGAGCGCCTCTTTGTTATTTGATAAGGTACCCGTTTCCACACTGAGATAAGGATCCATGGTCGTCAATTTACCTTTAAGAGGTAATGGGCAGACGTTAGATTTTTGATAGATGCTTTAGACATAGAAGACTCTGGACAGCTAATCATTTGTTCAAAATGATTGAGGTTTATTGTAAACCTGGTCTTCCAAGAACAGCAGCTTTACATGATACCCATCACCTTGGGCTTTTCATGTTATCCATTCCCTGGCACATGTACTGTATATAAGAGCTATAATACATTATATATTACATCAGACATTACGATTGAAACAGTTACTCAATACTTGAGTATCTTTTCACCAAATAATTTTTTTTTACTCTTACTTGAGTAATATTTTGGATGGCTATTTTTTACTTCTGCTTGAGTAATATTATTGTTAAGTTCAGCTACTCTTACTTGAGTATTTTTTGGCTCGTCTACCCACCTCTGCTTAATATGCATGCTTGCCTTGAAGCTTGGCATGCGTCAGGGGTGCAGGCAGTGTGTTTTACAGAACCTTGCTGTTCCTTTCTAAAAATACCTTATTGGCATGTCATGAGATTAAACAGTGTATATAATGAATTAATCCATTCCAGTGTGAATTAAATCACATTCCAATTCATGTTCAAAAGTAGTTATCAGTATTAACACTATTCTGATTATCCCCAAATAAAGGTAGACCGGTTATGCAAAAAAGGTTACAGAGCATGTACTGTACATGATATCACTTATTGACAATTATTGTTCTATCAGCAGATGAGTATCAAATACAACAAAACTATTTCTAAAACATTAGTTTTATGATGGAACAAAGTAAATACCATTATGAACAAGTGAAGACCACAGCGCATTTGCCAAGAAGATTGAAAAAAAAAATGATAATGACAGAAACAGACTGCCAAGGCACATCAAAGGAGCTGCAGGAACATCAGGATTAAGAGCATACTTCACATATCTGCACATTACTTCAGAAAATACTTTTTACCTTTACTCGACCACATCATACAAGAAATATCTTTACTTTTACTTGACTACAGTTCTGCGTGTCATTGTGTTACATTACCAGAGTGGTGTAGAGTATTTGAAGGAGGAATTTGGTATGTAAATTTGGATACAATGTGAATACGTTTGTATTTTTCGTCAAGTAGGCATGTATAGAGGACTTTTACTTTTACTTGGCAACCTGAGGCTACGGAGTCGCATGTGGCTCTTTTATCCCCCTGCTGCAGCTCCCCGATCATTTGAAAATAATGAATATTTCATTTTAAATATGAATTTTATTTTATTATAATATTACATAACATTTTATTGTAGTTTGTTACTTTTTTTAAATTGGAAGATCATGGTGATCTTGTAACATTAAAATGAAACATAAAATGTTTTGTCACTCCAAATATGTCACAACCGCCATGTGTGTGACACCCGTCAGCACGCGATTTATTGAGCTTTTTGAGCCCCGATTTTGTTCAGGTTGCCCCATGACTGCACGCTACAGTACCATAGATAAAAGGAAGCTGGCATACAGAAACAGACTGCATTTTTGGTTTGCTGCAGGTAGATAATTTAAGTTCGGCTTTTTATTTCATTAATATTTGGAGGACTCAAATAGACATTGAGTATTCTATTTGAAAGTAACCTTCAACCCCAGCGTTCAAACTGTTTTTGTTGCATGCAGAAATAAAATTCTGTAGCATTTTTTCTGTAGCAGTTCACTGATTTCATAAATACAACACACTATAGGTTATTTTAATGCATAGCGTAAAGGTCATCATCATAGCGTAAAGGTAATCCATATTTTAGATGTCAAAAGGTTTTTGTGGCTTCCAGACCACATAAAGGTTTGCAGGCAATAAACATATTGTCCATGTGTCTGGCCAATGTGGTTAGACGGCTATATGGACGGCATGTGGAAAAATGTGTTATAGGGCTGTTTCTCTTTAGCCAGGACTGAATCTTTTATCAAGGTGGAAAGCCTTACATGTAGCTGGAAAAAAATAGATTTTAGTACAGAACATTCAGGTGTCCTCTAGTAGCTTAAGATAAAAAAGGTTTTTATCTTTCAATAGTACGATAGTGGTGCAAGGCATGCATCCAACTAAAAAAAAAAGGAATGGTGTAACCAAAAGAAAATCCCTCTGATGGCCCTCTGATGGAGTTCTTGGCAGACTTTAAGACGGTGTTCCCTCTGCTCCTGGATTCCCTCTGCTCCGGGATGAACTTGGGAGCAACACAGCACATTTAGTTTGGACTGTATGACACACCAACAATGTGAATTGTTCTCGATGATCATACACAAGTTGCCGAATGGTTTCTACATTTTCAGGGTTTGAGCTCATCAAAGGTCTTCCTGATCACTTGTTGTCTTCCAGTGATGTTCTTCCACTCAAAACACCTCGAACAACTCATTGCAGAATCACCATAAACTAGCCAAATTTTGGACTTAATGTACACAGGACAATATCTTTTGGCAAACTGACTTAAGAAGGTCGGTGCCCCCAGTGACTTTGCGTGTGGGCTTGTGCTGCCATCTGCTACAAAACTATTCTTGATACCACCTTGTATTTACATATTGAACAGATAACGTACTCACTCACCATCTATACCACTTTATCCTGTATTCAGGGTCACAGAGAGCCTGGAGTCCATCCCAGGAGACCTAGGCCATAAGGAGGAGTACACACTGGACAGGGTGTAAATTCATCGCAGGGCGCGCACACACACACACTACGGACAATTTGGGAAGGCCAATTAGCCTAATCTTCATGATTGTTGGAGGAAACCCAACTAGCAGAGGGAGAACATGCAAAATCCATGCAAACAGAGAGGAGAATTAAACCTGGCCAGGAATTGAACCCGGACCCTGGAAGTGCAAGGTGTTAATTAACAGTGTTAACTACTACGCCACCATGCTGCCTCCATCCAATTCAGTTCAATCCAATTGAAAATTCACTCTGATCAGGCCAGTTTGGTCATTGGGGTTTAAACATCATAAGCACAAGATACTAACAGGAACATGAATATTGTGACTATAGCTAGGACATACAGTATGACATGCACCGTGACCTGACTAATGCTAATGCTAACAACATTAGGCTAAGACTAATGCTAATGCTAACAACTATGGCAAAGACAAAATGGTAACAATAAAAATAGCATGGGGGACAACAAACAAGGCTAGCAAACTAAACAGCTCAGGAAAGCAAACCCAGACATACAGTAAGGGAACAAAACAGACACAAGAATTAGCTGAAACATGAGCTATAAATAGGCAGACTAATTAGACAGGACACGGTGCAGGTAAATGTCATTAAAAGCAAGTGACTAGCGTAATGTTCCAGGGAAATGGAGTCTGGAACAAGTCTTACTAGGAGTCTGACGAAACACAAAAGCCAGAGACAAATACGGGAAGATCATAACAGCTTTATCTTGGTATCTTAAGAAAGTTTCGAAAACTGGCTTAAAAACAATCTGATCTGGTGGCTAAAAACAGGTTTCACCGTTTAAACTGTAATTTATTTGACCTGTAAATCTAGGCTTCTTGTCTTACAGAAACACAGAGCAGACTTTTTATTTAGTCTGTCCGCTCAAACATGCCATTGTCTCAGAATAAAAGTCATGCTACAGTATGTTGTAATTTAGGTAACGTGATCTTTTTTTGTTCTTTAAGAAAAAGTCTTTGTGTTTAACTTTTTCCTTGAAACATAAAAATGATTTCCTTTAAGTACCGAGTTTAAGATTACAGTTAAAAAAAGGCCATCCCACTACAGTATACACACACACACACACACACACACACACGTGCATGTCACATTTGTTAGTAAATCTATCAGTGAGTAAATTACAATTCCATGAACATACAGACTTCTTTTTTTTACTTGTGTAAAAGATACACAGCATGTGTGTATTTATTCTGCGTTAAAATGAATAGTAACCCAACATAGCTGTATAATAGTAAAACTTCCCCTTAAATGAAAATAAATATCAAATACATACATGTGTGTGTGTGTGTGTGTGTTTTCACTTTTGAAAAGATTGACGCTCTGCTGAAATAATTAGACAGCAGTAAAAACGAATGCCTGATGGATGTGCGTTCCACTAGACAATGCAGTATGCTGTAAAGCCTATTATCTCATTCACAATATTAAGCTCTTGTGTTTAAAATGTAAGAAGCAGTTAGTAAATTTTCAAAGAAGCTTCAAAATTAATTATAATCCCCCAAAAGCTCACTCACTCATCATCATCTATACTGCTTAATCCTGTATACAGAGTCACGGGGCGAGCCTACACCAGGAGACATAGGACAGGCCCTGGACAGTGTGTCAATTCATCGCAGGGACCACACATACACACACTCACATGCTCATTTACACACTATGGGCAATTTGGGATTACCATTAGCATAATCTGCAACGGTCTTTGGACTATGGGAGGAAACCAGAGTACCCAGAGGAAACCCACCAAGCACAGGGAAAACATGCAAACTCCATGACCACAGAGGCGGGAATCTAACCTGGCCCAGGAATTGAACCCAGACCCTGGGGGGGTGCAAGTACTAACCACTAAGCCACCGTGCCACCCACAAAAACTTGAGATACTAATTTGCCCAAATAAATAAATAAATAAATAATAAACAAATGTATGAGGGCCGTTCAAATCAAACTGGGACATGTGAGGGGATTTCTTGTGAATGAACATGTAAACCTGAAGACTTCAAGCACAGTGTGGTGATAAGACACAGTGAAATATCAGAATGGTACAATTTTCAACATCCATGAATGACAATCCTGGCTGAGATGGCTCGGAGCCCACTGCAGTCATACCCATGATGTAAAACGCATACATTTAAATAATAAGTATATAAATAGTAATAATAAATACATATTTAAGTAAAACATTGACAGTTATTTTGGAATATTCCTTCAATGCTTCCTGCCATTCTTGTGAGCAGTAAGACAGTTATATATATATATA
>QMIH01001813.1:0-10965 GCA_003987875.1 Clarias batrachus | reverse complement strand
TGTGTGTGTGTGTGTGTGTGTGTGTGTGCGTGTGCGTGTGCGTGTGCGTGTGTGTGCGTGCGTGTGCGTGTGTGTGTGTGTGTGTGAACAACATGTCGATGAAAAAGGGCAGAGCAGAGGGGAATGAGCAGGCTGGGTTAACCAGATAGAAACTCTATGGTACATTAAATAAGCACTCTTTACAATCGTGCTGAGCAGAAAAGCATATCTCCAGAGGCGCAGAAGGACAAATGATCTCTCCTGTGTACTGTATATGAGTGTGCTGCTTCCTGTGCTTCCTGTACTCAAACACATTAGAGATGCTTTGCCCTTCTGGGCCACCGCACAAGTCAAAATATACAACATGCTGAATCTTGCGGGGAATGAACAGAAGCAGTAGCAGCAGAAGAAACACAAGTCAGGTTTCTCTCCTGTAAGAGAGAGAAGAGGAAGAATCAGAGGCGGCATTTGGAACAAGCTCATTGAAATCGTACAGGATTGGAAAAAACATCCATTTTTTTTCCTTCCATGTGACACTTAAACTAAATGTTTGTTGTTGTTGCCATTTTGCAAGAGGAGATTCAATGCTTTTACTGTTTACTGTAAGTGCTAGTGCAATCTGTGGACAACTTTGAAACCAATATTTTTGACTGGATTAAAGAACAGCACTTGAAAAGCTCCAGTATGGAATGGTAGGATTCTAGCTGGTTTAGCTGGTGCATGCAGCTGTACGCCCTAGAGCCCATGCCAGTGCATAACTTTATCTGTACAGTAGATCAGGTTACATCACATAGCACAGTATTATATATTCTAATATAAAGCCTGTTTTTGGCTTTAATTGTTAAGATCTAGGATTTCATTGAAAGATTTACTTACCAAGGTTAAGTTCTTGCCCTGTTTACTTAACAATATTCATTCACTCCGTCATGAACCACCATGAATGTATCACACATAGTGGAATGGAAAATGTTTACAGTTGACAGAGGGCACCAGCGCAGTCCCCAGTCCAAACACTGAAATTCTCTAGAATTCAGTCCTGGAAAATGAGTGTGTTTATCTTTTGACTAAATCAGCATCTAGTATTTCTAACGAAGCCCTGCTCTATCAGGAAGAATGTTTCTTGAGAATTGGACAGGGGGGGAAAAATATGCAAATTCCTTCCCCTTTTTTATTTTTTTTTAGCTTTGGCATCACACACATAAATATTGCTGTATTTAAATGACTTTCAGATAGACACCTGAGAGATAGAGACAGAAAGCGACGGAGAGAGAGAGAGAGAGAGAGAGAGAGGTTTAAGATTTATAATTAGAACTCAGCACAAGTTTAAGCTTGATCAATGGCCTCAGGTCCAGCCCTTTTCGAGGATTATCTCCAGTGTCCTGTGTGCCGTGATGTCTTCAGCGATCCCGTGCTCCTCATGTGTTCTCACAGCTTCTGTCGGCTCTGTCTGGAGCAGTTCTGGCAACACGCCGAGTCTCCCACATGCCCGCTGTGCAGGACGAGCTCGTCGGTGAATCATCCTCCGTGTAATCTCGCTCTGAAGAACCTGTGTGAGGTTTTCATACAGGAGAGTAACCAAAATGCTTCAGCCAGAGCTGAGCTTCTCTGCGCATGGCACAACAAGAAGCTCACACACTACTGTCTGGAGGATAAGCAGCCTGTGTGCGCGGAGTGTCAAACCTCAAAAACGCACCAGAAGCACTGCTTTAAACTGCTCGATGAAGTGGCCGTGGATCTGAAGGTAGTCCGATGGTCAGAGTGTTTTGTTGCTGTTCTATCTTAAAGTGACTTAAGACTTTTGTTCAGCTGTCATTTTTGTTGTCTAACAATAGATTTAGCGGCGTAGAAATCGTTTTCTGGAGCCCTAATAATTGTAGCACAGATTAAGTTTGCAATATAATGTAATGTGATGATATTCAAAACATGAGCAAATATTAAGCACACTAAGCAAATATGCATCATTGCTTCAAAACTTCCTGCAGACATTGCGGCTTTTTCTCCTGAATACTTCACTGGATATAAACCGGTTGCACTGGATTAGAGATTTGAAGCCTTCATGCATGCAAATACGTACTACTACCTTAACTGCAGTAATATTGCATTTGAACTGATATTAATTATGCCTAAGGAATTGGATATTAATACATTCATTTTGCAATGTCATTTTAGAATTTATTTTAGAAATTTTAGCCAGTTAATATCTGCTGTATATTAAACTACACAACTTTTATTACCTATTAATACAATAACTTATGGGCATTGGTGGCTCAGTATCAGGTGTCTTGTCTGCCATGCGGAAGGGCATCAAGGGTAAAAACTGTGGCAAGTGGTGCTGTGGTGACCCCTAGACGGGAGCAGCTGAAAGACTACCAACAACCAAAATAATCAATTATATTATCATTACTATTATTATTATTAAATAAATTATAAACATAAACAATTATAACCACAACAAAAAAAACAACAGCATTTTTTTTTAATGCGTCACCTCCATGAGTCAATGAAGTTCATTTTGGGAAGTGCAAACGTTTCATTCGCTTTAATAAATATGTCTTGTACTTTTTTAAATTATAACCAATAAACAGTATATTGTTCATGTGATAGCAGCAGACCTACAGTATGTACCTATCTATCTAACAAACCTTTTTACTTAGCTCTCTGTTATTTTCATGCCATGTAAAATCTCATTAAAAGAAAAAAAGCTTTAGGGAAAAAATTGCAGAAGATATACAGTAAAAATGAAAAACCTGCATTACTAGTTTTTTTTTTTTACTACTATTATTATGATAATGATGATGATGATGATGATGATGATCATTATCATACTCTATTTTGTATTTATTTCCCAATTTCCAGTCGGACTTGAAAAGAAAACTGGCATCACTGAAGGAGCGAATGAAACTCTTCCAAAATGCAAAACACACTTGCATTCAAGCTGAGCATTACATTAAGGTAAAACTATAGTACATTCATTACTATAAATACAGAAGTCTACTGTATGTAAATAAACTGTACTGTATGTTTAAATGCTGTATATTATAGTTATGTACTATACGTTATGCTTAATATTATCTCAGTGTCAGGCCCACTCCACCGAGTCTCTGATCAGGAGAGAGTTTGAGAAGATTCACATGTTTCTCTGGGAGGAAGAGGCCGCCCGAGTCTCTGCTCTGAGGGAAGAAGAGGAGCAGAGAGTTCAGTCAGTGGTGCTGAAGATGACCCAAATTAACAGAGATATTTTAGTTTTATCTGACAAAGTTACAGCTATTGAGGAAGGAATAGAAGCAAACAATATTTCATTTCTGCAGGTAAAAGTTACTAAGGTCAATTTATTGTACATACGTATCACTTAAATTGGTATGAACACAAAGCTAATTATCTTTATTTATTTATTTATTTATTTATTTATTTCTAGAACCATGAAGCTACTGTGAAAAGGTACGAATTATATATCTTTCCTTCTTTTATATGCTTTGTTTCTGTCTTTGTGTCTATTTATTATTTTCCGTCTGAACCCACTGACCCTTGAATGTTCCTTCAGAACTGAGTGTGAGCAAACGGATCCTGAGATCAACTCCGCATCACTGATTGATGTGGCAAAGCATCTGGGAAACCTGAGGTTCCGCGTGTGGGAGAAGATGCTGAGTATTATCAAATACAGTGAGTTCAGTCATGCATGTTTCATTTCAGTGCATGAAAAGTATCTAAATCGTAAATGCACATTTTGGGCTCTTGGTGATGTGGTTGGAAATGTAGCCTGATGTGACCTAATGTGTGCATTAGAGTTTTACAGTGGTGTTTTCTCGGTAACTTGCTAAAAACGACATTATAGTTAGCAATCAGGTAAGACTAGATGGTGACATCAATGGTGATCCTATTAACTTTAAATCATTCCTATGAGCCTTTGACAATGCTATTGACAATAAAAGGTGGACGGTTCTTGTCCATGCTATAAAATATAATCCGTCTGGTGCACCCCATGAACGGTAATATTTCATTCATTTAATTAATTCCAGTTTTGTACAATTTCATTTGCGGTACTCAAATCTGATACATATGTTGTATTGCAACCTTAAAACTGAAATCGTACACGAATTTTACTGCTATTTTCAGGTACTAAGTGTGAAATTTTCATGAATTTGGGTTGATGCATTCATTCATACGATTCATTTGAAATGTAAATTATTATTTTGTAACTTGAATTGATGGTTTCTTCGTTAACAGCGCACAGTTACAGCAGGTTGTCATAATAGTCTTGTTTTTTTCCTTTTACTCAATATTGCCCCCAAGAGGCCAAAGTAACTACTATGCAAAGTAAGACTACTATGCATGTAAACATGTTGTTTTGTTTTTTTTTGTCATTTCAACATTTAAATTATCTAATAAATATATATTATATATATTATAATANAAATATAAATATATATTAAAGATTTTATTTTTAAAAAGTATATCCAGACATATCCAGTACAGGGTTCCAAAGCAAAATCCGACCATTAAATGTAACTTGTGAGTTTACAGTCTGGACATTTCTCATGTATCAACCCTTAAACTAATCCAAGCTTAACTCCTGCTTTTTCTGCAGCTCCTGTTACCCTCGACCCCAACACCGCTCACCCCTGTCTAAACCTGAATGAAAATCTGACCCGGATGGAGCTCCGCACCGGCAGTCCCGAGCTTCCTTTGAACCCTCTGAGATTCAGTGACTATTCGAGCGTCATAGGTTCTAAGGCTTTTGATTCAGGTAAACACAGCTGGGACGTCGAAGTTGGGAACAGCTCGGCCTGGGCCGTCGGGGTGATCTCCGAGTCTGCATATAAGCACAAAGAAATCCTCTCAAAGCAGGGTCTATGGCATATAGGATACTACAAAGGGAAATATGGCCATGGTGTGTCAGATGAGATCCTTACTCCTATCAAACTGCAGAAGAAACTCCAGCGGGTCAGAGTGCTGCTGGACTGGGACGGAGGCTGCGTTTCATTTTTCGACCCTGACAATGATACTCATGTGCATACCTTTGTGCACACGTTCACCGAGCGAGTCTATCCATACTTCTGTAATGCCTGCCCTGATCAAGCTCTGAGAATTGTCCCAGTGGGGCTCTCTATTACTGAAGAGTAGTAAATGAGGATATAAAACAAGTCTCATTACACTAAACAGAGTTGCACAAGTTGAGAAGTGATGATACTGGTGCGCTGAGCCAAAAGGTTGAACTAATTGTCTTCCAGTGATTTCTTTTGTTGTTTCAGCCCTTTTTTATACACTTTTAAACAACCATCATGCTGTGATAACATTTATTTAGCATTTCTTTCTATATCAGTGTTTAAGGGATCCACTCAATGTGAATGAAGAGCAATGTGATTGTACGAGGGTTGTTCAAGTCAAACCGGGACTTTCAATTGTGCAGAATAACAGAACACAGTTATGTGAGTAAAAAAATAGCCTTAATTCTCTATACAATACCCTGCTACACTTATCCTAGAGTTTGGATACCATGATAGTAGAGGGCCATGATTCGACTGCCTGCTTCACGTCTGAAACACTGGCCTCCCAGGAACTCCTTTAATGGCCCTAACATGTGGAAATGGCATGGAGAGAGGATTTACCCTTTAAAGTGCAAGTGGTGTTGGAGTATGCTCCGAGCCACCTCGGACATACATCCTTCTTTAAAATGTTTGCATCATTCAAATGTTTCACTGCCGCTTGAGTCTCCTCACCGCACTGGGCTTGATGTCTTCTACAAATGATTAAACCGATAAAATCAGCTTTACGCCTTCATTCCCAAGACATTTCATCACAAATCCCGGTTTGACTTGAACGTCCCTAGTACATAGTGTGGACTCACACAGAGACCACACTGAGAATTTAGAACAACAACAATAAAAAAAATTTTTTCATAGTGAACATTTTATCAAAGGTATACATAAAATGTTATAAGTTCTACTGAAGTACATGTTTGAAAGTATTTGATCGAAAATGGATCATCAGATTTTTACACAAACCTGTGAGTTTTTAATAAATTGCTGTAGAATAAAAAGAATGTCTCTGCCTTGATAGATGCCTACTGTATGTTGTATGTACTTACACTGTATGGGCCAATAACAACAAACAATTCAAATTAATATATTGCATCATGTTCGTAATTGTCTTAAATGAACCTCCTGAGTGATCAGTGAAATTATAAGACAGTCATTTCTTTTGCTTCAAGTATCTTTAAAATCTGCAGATTTATCCAGCATTTGTTGTGAATTCCATGCATGTTCTATCGATACATAATATTTCTGATTGTAAGCATTTGCTGTACTGTATTTCTAGAAAGAAACAAACTATTCTGCTACAGAATAAGAAAAAAAATCAATGTATAAAACTATCTGCTGGAGGTTTTAGGCTGAATAATCTTAGATTTGATTGAATAAGAAACAGTTGACTAATTTGACCATATTCAAGATACTTGCACAGACATCATGGAATTAAGCAATATCACACAAGATGGAGTGCTGTTGTGATAGTTATCAGCACAGCATTGATGAGGTCATAGGCACGAGAGGGTTCAAGTGCAGGCGGTGTGCTGATAACCAGCAAGACAGCACTTATCCTTCCAAGACTGGCAGAACTACAGTACCTATCCATGACTGCTGAAGCTGGCGATTGACTTTAAGCAACAGACCGTTAGTGTAATTAACAGGGGTACTACAGTGCACAGTAGCCAAAAAGTGAGAGGAATTAATTCTGGAGGTGGTGGCAAGTTCTGTAAATCTTTTAAGTTTCTCGTTATATTTCCACTTATTCTCCGTCAGAATCTCAGCTCTGTTAACTTCCAGGTTCCAGGGTTAAATCCCAAATGTTAAACTGGGAGTTAAACTGGGAGTTTGCGCTCTAGGGTGTATAATTTCTTGATCAGGGGTTACAGTGGGATTTGGGATTCAGACTCGTGTTAGAAGCTAGTTAGCTTTGTACCTCACCTTAGGCATAAATAAAACAACATGGAGGCAATTTGGAATGACTTAGAAGCAGTTATTATGTAGACAAAATGTTGTTTAAATGGACATTGTTTTTAATCTGGGTTTTGGCAGAAAGCTGCTCTCTCCTCAGTACCACGTTCCATACCGACCTACTTTTACCCATGCCACGACCCAGAGTTAATGTAATAAATGATTATACTGTACAACACCTGGGATATGAAGTGATACAAATAGCTAAGTACCCAGCATTTAAAACCGTCCAAAATATACTGTAGTTTCAAGCATGCTATTTCAATCACGTCCAAAGTTAAACCACTTCACTGATCATAATGAAGAGTCACTTCAGGACCACAGAAGAACAGTAGCTGCGTAGACCATAAACTCTGCCGTCTGCTGTCTTGATCAGGATAGAAAGGAAATTATGTGTTTCTTTCCTCGGTAAGTCTGTTCAGAAAGGTAGCAAAGCTACTGTCCAAAAAAGAAACCAAAAAACGAAAAAGAAAAATTAGATAAACCTTTACAAACGGTTATACTAATCAAAGCCGATATGTTGTCGTGTGAGGAAAACCGCAATGCTAACATCCTTCTTTTTCAACTTTTGTCATAAGTAAACAACTCTCTATATTAGCCATATGGGCACTACACAATACCAAGTAATGTAACAGGCTTTTGTCATTGAGTACAGGCTGAAAGAGAATGTTAGGATAAACTAACAATTCCTGAATAATTAATCTGAGGACATATGATAAGCAATTGAGAAAAACATACTGACAGCACAACATGGTCACAGGTCACTGCAATAGGCAACAGGTAACAATAATGTGTAATGCCACACCCAGACACACACACACACACACACACACACACACACACACTTTTTGTTTTCATTTTGATGGTGACAGCTTACAGTGTGAAGTTTTTCCGCAGGATTTATGAATATTTCCTTTTTCGGCAGAACTGAGCGCCTGCCCATAATGCCGAACCTACCACTGCCTGACCAACAATACAGACGAGCTCTAGACTGCTATCAAAGCAACCTTGTCTTCATTAATGCCTCAGAAGTGCCACAGTGATGGCCTCCATGCCATGACCCACTGATGCTCTAATTAATGCTAAAAGAGTCCAGACCAAGTACTGAGTACCAATGTAGAAAAGTCCATGTAGCATAAATTGCTTAAGAATATCCGAACACTAAGGGCATCACTGCCTGCCACATGTGAGGCTTAACAGGTAAAGGCTGCTAAACTGACCTCCAAGTTAACCAGATCTCAATTTGACCGAGCATCTATGCCGGACAAACAAGGCTGATTCATGGAGGCCCGACCATGCCACGCAAAGCTTTCGAAAGTTCTGCCACTAACATCTCAGCGACATCCATAGACCACAGCAGACCCTCAGAGGTCTTGTGGAATCATGCCTTAGAGATCTACCCTGGCAGCACAAGTTTGGACTTATTGATTTTACGTTTTAATGTAATGGAGCATGTATGTGTGATTGAGTAAATTGGTGTAATTTAATATACTCTATACAGTACTGTATATATTAATGGACATTTAAAGCCTGTTCAGAGTGTCTTGGTAGTGAGAGTATACTGTATCAGAGCCACAAGAGGGGGCTGTTCGTGCATAAAAAGATGTATTACAGTATGAACACACAAAGAGAGAGAGAGAGAGAGAGAGAGAGAGAGAGAGAGAATGCTGTGTAATACAGAATATATGTCTGTTTTGTCATTCAACTGCTCCTGTCATGGGGTCGCCACAGCAGATCATCCGATCCTCACAACAACTTCGGCACAGGTTTGGGCATTGGGTGGGAATTGAACCCTTGGCTCCCACAGGCAAGAAACCTATCACCGAGCCACAAGTGCCCTAACACCGAACATACCGTATGAAAAGCAAAAAAAAAGACTGGAATAAAACTGGAATTCTAGTGATGTTTTTATTACTATTTTTTTTTATTTAGACACCACCACAGTTTTACCAAATAATATTACAAACTCTACATGTTCGTATTTCAATTATTATAAACACAGCCATTTCTCCTTCTCAGAATTAAGAAAAGCGAAAAAAAAAAAAGTAACTTTTTTTTTTATTTTTTACATCAATTGGTTGTTTCTATTTCATTACAAGGTCACGACTTTGCTTTGGCTGTTGAATAAAAGCAACAACCGCACACAGAAGTGACTGCTGTTACAGTTTAAACAGGAATATAGTTACTTTATTTTACTTTTATGGATGCATAAAGGGATAAATAAACTCCTATAAATTAATCGGATCAGGGTGGCTTTGAATTTTGCAACATTAGCGTGTACTTTTGGAAGAACAAACAAGTCACAAACTCCTATGGGCACTTTATCAGTGCGCTATGAGGAACATTCTCAACAGTTAGAAGTGTCAAGAAGCCCTGCTGTGCGTGTTGTCTGAAGGCTCAGGGCTCAGCTGTAACCTTGCTGTGTCTCTGTGGCAGTGGGCCATGCAGGCACTGGCTAAGAGGCTTTCCTTTCCCAATCCCTCTTCAACTGTCACAAGCACTCTGTCACCTGCAGATGAAGCTAGCTAGGCTAGGAACCTTAGCAACACCGTGTCCTACATGTGTCTTTGCGGCTGAGTGTGTCAGAGCATGATTGAATTAATCTAATAACGACACTGCTACTGTAGTACGAGCGATCCAAAACAACATGGGATTCATCCACATATAAAACACAAACTCAAATTCAATTTTCCTCCTTCACACTGTTAGTAGCGGTTATGTAACACTCCTAATCCAACCCAATTAACTAAAAGAGAGCATCAGGGGCCTTGGAATACGACAAGATAGAGACAATTATCTGTGTCACCACACACACACACACACACACACACACACACACACAGATGTGTACTTGCAGGTTTACAAGGTCAACTAATCTCTGTGATAATTAGGAAGAGATAAGTCCCAGTGAAATGTCCTGCTTAAGTGTTTTCTTAGCCATTCACGTGTGTTATTATTGGTTATGTGCTATATATCAGAGTCCTGGATTTGATCCTTAGTTTGGGTTCTTTTAATGTTTCAAAAGTGTTGATTAAGATGATAAAACATTATCAGATGTGTTTTCTTTCTGGAATTGATTAAGTCATGACCAGTTTTGATTGTGGGTTTTGGCAGGTAGGTGCTCTCTCCTCTTTTCAGTACTGCGGACTGTATTGACCTACTTTCACCCATGCTGGTGACTAACAGTTAATTACAGTGTAATTAACAATCTGGAACACCTGCGGTATGGAATGATACTGTATATAGTTAAACGTCTCAGTGCTGTTACTGTATGTTCTACAGTATATCACCACTTGTGCAATGCCCCATGTCCAATCAGAGTACTCGGTCAGAACTAACTTTTGTGTAATGGACTATAAGACACACTATATCTCCCTGTGGCAAGTTGTGCATGGTGATAAGAACTTTTGTAATAGGCAGAGCCGGGAACGATGTGCAAGATGATATCATTTCTCCTTTTCCATTCTGTCTAAAATAAAACAATATTTACTTTTCAATCTTAATATTCGGCGATGGTATTAAAATGGGGATGAATAAACAATGCAAAGAAATCTGTGATATGGCCAGAAGACTGGTTTTATTCACAAAATATAACCATAAGTTTTGATTTGATTTGTGTCTTGATCATTTTAATGCTTTTTTAATGCACAGGAAATTCATGCAAATCAGACTCTACTGAGTTTGACTATCTACAGTGAAACAGACAGATGTTCTTTGTTAGCTCGCCCAGCAGTTTTAGGGATATAAAAATTTCATGTCAATTTATTTAGCTGTCACTAAACGATGCAGAAAAACTAGTTCATGCTTTTTGTTACGTGGTGCGGTATGGAGAGCCGCACCACGCGATGTTTTTAATTATAAGAGCCCTTATGCTGGGCGTTAGAGTGGGTCAATGAAATAGGAGATAGCTAGAGTGCTTGTGATACACACGGGAAGACCCTCCCGTTTGGAGATAGCGTGGGATTATTAATTAATGAACTTAAAAGGAAAATAA
>QMIH01001812.1:56501-106446 GCA_003987875.1 Clarias batrachus | reverse complement strand
ACACACACACACACAGTATAAGAAATGGTTCTGACCATGAGCAGGTCTGTGTCGAGCTCTTTGAAGTGACTTCCTCCGTTCATCTGTGGGCTGGATGGCTCGTTATCGGACAGAACGATGACGTCGTCTGGTGACGGAGGCCGCTTCTCTTTCTTGATATCGCTACAATAAATAAAAATAAATAAATAAAAATTGTAAGATGTTAGACAAGCACTCACCTTAATCCCTTTGGACTGAAGTTAAAAAGATTTCTGAGCACAGGCAGACCGGTTTAATTCTACACACGAGGCTAGTGTGTATTAAACCAAACTCGAACCCGCGTGTAACTTTATGACCTTTGTCCACTAGAGGGACACAAATGCACACAAACGCGGCTGAATATTCCTCGCTAGATATTTTGGAAACTTGTTACCCAAAGTCAAGTTTTATGTGGTGAACCTTACTACCGGATGTTACTCAGACATATTACGGTCTTTACACTCATTTCACACGGTATAAAAATCGATGTTTCGAACATGAATGAAATGTAATGATTCAGCCAGACGTGACTCGGGACAGGAATTGAGGTGATAAACAAACAAAAAGCAAGGATCTCTGACCGGAGTGAAGTGTTCGGCCTGATCGGTGGATTTCTGGCATACAGAGCCGTGTGGGTTCATCTCCGTGTATACTTGTGAAACTGCTTACAGGGTGATAAGAGTTGTTAAAATGGGGCAACTTAAAAACAAACAGTTTTTGGAGGATCATCAGGCGTTTACCAAAAAAAAAAAAAAAAGGCACAAAAATATCGATAAACAAACTTTTTACCAACGCTGGTGAAACAGAGCAAGGATCTGGTGTGAGAAAATATTCCCCTGTACACTCACTGTTAAAATGATGAGCTCTACAATCACGACTTTGAACAAACAAGAAATGGCATCAAATATTATATAATAATAATATTAACTGGTATTAACGTGGTTAAATGAAACACAGAGCCTCTATGGGATTCGGTGGATTATCACACAAACGTAGGCCATGGACACACAACGTCTCCATTCCAGCAGGTAGCTCTGATTGTATTGTACATGTCGTAAGCGTGGTCGTGTTTCCTGCGAAGGCTGCACGCGTTCTTGCTCTCGGCAGAGGAGCAAAGGTGCCTGCATGTTTATGACCAGACACCTGGGAGAGGGAAGTAAGAAAAGAAAAAAGAAAAAAAAAAAAAGAAAAGAAACTTGATGAGACAGTTTAATAAACTTTTCCACGTCCACACTTTGGAGTGATCTGGTTACGTCTGTGAGGGGAGGAAAGGACGGGGTACGACCCCGGCGCCGGTGTGAGAGAAGCAGCGTCTTTTCGTTCTTTGCCTCCGAGATGCTCCTCTTCCTACAGGCACCCACTTCCTGTACATTAATCACTCTACTAAACAAGTCATGTGACCGACAGCAGTTCGGCTCATTGCGTCATGTGACCCCCCCCCTCCTCCCTCCCTCCTCCCGCCCTGCTCCTTCCAAAGTGGAAACCATGGCAACCAGCCGGCTGGAACCGGTTTGTGACACATGGCCTTCATTTTGTGAAGTGCAGTAGGGTTCAGGTGCCGGAGAAAATGGAGCTGCCGCCGCCTCGCAAACTTCTGCCACACACACGCACGCGCACACGCTCCCTCTCTTTCTCTCTCTGTCTCACACACACACACTCGCACATGCACGCACTTCCTGTGTCAAACTATCACTTTGCTTACTCTCCATAAGTATTAATAGCTCACACCTAGCATAGATATTAACATAAGTAATGCTAATACGCTTACTACGAAATGATCTAAAAACCCTTGCACTAGTAAACACTCATCTTTAAAGGACCGTGCAGATTCAGGAATCAGTTTTACAAATGACACTATGAAACAAAACTTAATATCCCATGGTGCCGTCCTTCTACACTCAATATTCAAAAACTTTATATTATTTTACATCATAGAAATGTCTTTCAGTCAAATATAAACAACTCGTGCTGCACAATTTATACAGAAATATAAGTCACAATATGGACGTGTGCAGTTATTTAATCGCAAAACGATGCAACTTATTACAGGTAATATATGCAGTCTGGAACTTCTGTGGAGAATTTTTTTTTTAATTTTGAGGATAAATAAATGTTGGCAAACATCCTCTTAATGAGATTCGTGCCATTGTTTGATGTGAGCCTCAATAAATAGGTTTTATACAAATGGTTACATAATCGCAGTTTAAATCATAAACTATAATAATAATAATAGCAATGTAAATTTTTATATCAAATTGTGCAGCCTTACAATAATATACTTAAAGCCCAGCAAAAAAAAAAAAAGTTTAGAGAAGGCAATTACACACCAAAAAATTTCTAATTTGCATTTTATGCAAAAACAAACAAAAAAGACTCCAGATTTTGGCTCATTGTACCACAGTGCTGATAAATTACGGAGAGATAGATGCTTAAAGAAGGATCAGAAGACRTCTTGGGTGTCGGCCTAAAGCGGCTTGTATTACAGAACCTTACATAAACCATAAGTAGATTAAATATATCTCAGGATGTCGATGGTCGAATCCCAGCGGCACAGGAGGAATAACACGTCTCACACCACGGTACACTACCATATGACTTATTATTCTCTTATAGCAGCTTGACATTGCGTGTTTTACTCCTTACTTTATAAAGCAGTCATTCAACATGAATGGGTGACTAAACGCACTCATAATCTGGAATTAGGCAGAACAGTGAAGTGTGATCATGACGCTTTTACCATGGAGGTTCTTCATAAAGAGACGAGCACAGTAAGGGAATGAGAGGATGCATCACTGAATCAACAGGAGACTCTGATAATTCTGCTCAACTACAGAGAAGACGCACGAGATGAACAAACTCGTCCTAAAGTCGTTTATAATGTGAACATGCGAGTTCCTGGTACAAAACCAATTCCGGGTTAGAATGAAACAAAGCCCAAGCTGAGGCAATAAATGATCAGAATCAATTGAGAAAATTGCTTAGATTAAACTGTAAAGAGTTGCGATGCGCTCACAGGCAAAGAGTCGGCTAATGACATCARCGCTGCTGATACAAAGCGGAGGCTTTAAAAATACACATTAAATCTACCAGGAACAGAATCCTCGTGGATGAAGGTGTAAAACTGACTGACATACAGACAGTATGGTGGTGATGAGACGCGGCAGTAAAACGCGAGAACGGTGCAAACGTTTTAAGGAAGGCCGAACATTCATGATGACGGTCCCAGTCGAGGCGGCTCGGAGTCCACTGCGGTCGTTGTGGAATGCCTGATCCTTATAAATCGATGCATAACATGCCGCACAATCACTCAGCAATACCGCTTGCACATTAGAGGAACTTGGGCCATTGAAGGAGTTCCTGGGAGGCCAGCGTTTCAGATATAAAGCATGCACAGTCCAATCAAACAAGCAGGGGATTACACAGCGAGATTTTACTCTCATTACCGCAAGTCCTGGATTGACTTGAACGCCCCTTATAATAAATAATAAAGGAACTCCTTCAATTATACTGGCGTTTTCCCCACTTTCTATGATTAGACATGGCTACCATCATCGTGGAGAATGCGGTCTCTCTAAACAATAAACTGTACAGTCAAAACATCTCACTGTGATATTGGAATGACGTCATATTTCTCCAATTCTCATCTCTCTCCACGTTAATCTCATATATTAAAGGAAATATGCAACATACACAACCTCCACGGCATGTCTGGAGTTTGCAAAGTGTTTGCGGTACAAGACGTTTTTCCAACAGTGCTGTAATCTTCACTCAGCGTCTCAGGACAGATTTATTTCATGCACATAATCCTAATCTGTAAACTATTCAGACACCAGGGATTCTTTAAATCTGTATAATAGTCAATCATTTATTGGTGCTGTAGAGTGAGAGGTTTAGTCCTCAGTCTTCCACTGATACAGTACATAGGGTCGGTCCAAGCTGACATTATTGATCATAAACTGAATAATCTTTGCAAGAAACCAATAATCATTATAATTGCTTTGATGTTTTCAGCACTGCAAAATAAACAAATCCGTTTGATGTTTCTCTGAGCTTTGAATGAATTACCGAGTCAGGAATTAGCGACAACTCCCGCGCTTATCCGGTCTCGTTCTCACCCTTTAGTGGTGCTCATGTCCACCGGCTCGTCTCTGGTCTGCAGCTCCACTTTAATGGTGGCCTTCACCTCGCCGGCGCTCAGGATGCTGGAGCTGCGCGCCGAGGCCTCGGGTCTGGGACGCAGCACGGGCCGATCATCCCTGTCTCTGCCCTCTAGCTTCACCTTCTTCACTTCCAGGTCCACGGGCAGAGCCTCCCGCTCTAAAGCCCGCTTCTGGCTGCGCGTCTGCCGAACCGCCTCGTCACACATGGCCACACCTGGACAGAAGGAGGGCGAGACAAAGAAAAGGAGGCAAGAATGAGCGACAGAAAGCGATGTGAAATCAATAAATCGGGTCTATTAGAGCGAACCTAATGAGGAAGGCAGGCGAAAGCAATGACATCACCGCAACCTATGACCTGGTGCAGGAGCAATCGCGGATTGTAATGCGGTCTAATGGGCTGCACTGATGAACCGTGGATCGCAGAGTCTACAGGAAATGTGCCATCAGCACCTCTTCAGACGGTCGGAGTGATGCGGATGCTGGAAGATGGACGCTTTAATGGAGAGCGGATGAATAAAAAGACGAACGTGGCTCATTTGCTCATAAATCCACATTAAACGTGACGACGCAACTCATCCATGCCGCCTGCTTTATGATCACGAAGCCAGATGCAGCGTGTCACACTCGCACGCGCACACACTGCGCAGACTTGATTAATCAGGACGGATTCACGGGTACAACGTCGAGCCTCCTTAATTAACTAAAAACATACGCCACCGCGGTTTTGGTAAACTCTTCAATTGTCTCTGGTGCATTTAAATACCTTCATGACTTAATGAAGTGAGAGCCTGATTGCACTCGGTGGTGGTATGGGTACTCATCCTGCATCTAATTTCGGCATTTGCATTTGCAAATAAGTAAGTGTAACAGGTTTTACCGTCATCCAAAGTGATCCCTGGAAATCTAGGCTTCTGATGATGGAAAAGTCAATTCAATTCATTAGTAAAGTGGCCTTTCTTTGATTCTAGCATGGACGCCGGTCACATCAGCTTCTATGCATCACATCTATGCAAACGGTTCATTCATTTTGTTTTAGCAAATAAAGATGGCGTCGCTATGAAAGCCGACTAACCGCTCGCCATCCTCCAGAGCAAAACCCGAGCGTGTTCTTGTTCAAATGGTGTCACATGTGTGATGTACTGTATATCCAATCTAGGACCTGATACGACTCAAGTGACTCAGATTCAATTTGACAACAAAATGATATTTGATATAAACCATAAAAACCATTAAATCCATAAAATGTACGTTTCATGTTTCAGAGGAGTGTCTACCAGAATCGCTCGTATAAAAGATCACATTTGTGGCGTTTCTCCTCGATCGAAACGCATGTCTGACACGCCTTTTATTACTTTTTGAACAAAGTTGCTGCAGTTTTGTTTAGCGATTTTATGACTGGAACACTTGGAGACACAGTGGCTCGTGTCGTTGCCCCACAGCTCCAGGGTCCGCGCGTGCTTCCTGGGGTTTCCTCCCAAAAGGAAAAGCATGCTGGGAGTGGGACCTGGCGAACACTAAACGGCCACTAGGTATGTAGAAGCATTCATGATTCATGATGTACATGTGTGTGTGTGTGCGCACTCCAGCTTCACCACAACGCAGGTGAAGAAAAAGAACAAACCAATCGAATAGTTAGGATCTGTATCCGGAAAAATGTAGTTTGGCATTTAGAAAGGAAACCACTAAAGACGCAGCCTGAAAGACCACGAAGCGGACGTGAAGATAAAGAACGATCGGGTTCATCCATTGAACGATGGCTGATGTTTATGCTTGATGAGAGCACAAACTTTGCCCAAACCAAGACCACATGCAAATCGCCAAGGAAGGTGACCTTCAATATTCGATACAGAGGACAGAACCCTGAGAGCTGCAGGACGGGTGTGAAGGACGCAAGGTGGACGCGGAGATGCCGTCTCCTCTCGATACGGGCGAGAGGTGCACAGTAGTGGAGCCGGAAAAACAAAGCCTCGTCTGCTCGCTGGTGCATAACAGGAAGTGTTCGCTCAAAAAGAAAGGGCTAAACATAATATTAACCCTTTCCTTGTTGTTCACACACATCAAACACACACACACACACACACACACACACACACACACACACACACACACACACACACACAAGGGCTTTCCTGAGAAAAAAAAAAACATGTTGCTATAGAATCCAAAAATCAAACCACATCCTGCATTTCCAGGTTAAGTTTCACACACAGCTAAAGCTATGATCTCTAATCCCAAAAACACACACACACACAATTTCAGCTGATAAAGGAAAGCTGACTTAAAGTTGCTTATGTGACATCACTGAGACACACACATGACCCTTCCCAGGATTCAATGGGCCACACAAAGCACTTTCCTGAGAACCAGTTTAAACCGGTAAGTGTGTGCATGGTGTTTGTGTGTGTGTGTGTGTGTGTGTGTGTGTGTGTGTACGTGTGCGCGAGAGTGAGACTGAGGTAGATTTTAACCCTTTGTGAGCAAGAGCAAGCAGAGACACATACACACACAAACGGATGGTTACGCCCGAAAGAGCCGCCACATGGCATTCCAAAACACAAGTCCTCTGAAGCGCTGCGGGGTGGAGGTGGAATTGGAGGTGGGGGAGCGAGGAAGAGTTGAGGAAGACGGTTCCTGTTGGCTCGAATAGAGCGAGTCTTAAAGCGACAGCGCAGTCATGACGTACGCCATTTAAGATGCAGTTATTACTGACACGCGCTCATTATCGAGGCTTTATCCTCGGCCTGAAAGCGACGTTATGCGCCTGTGGTTAAATGGGGTCACACGAAGGCAGTGAGCATCTTCAAAGACACTACACACACACACACACACACGCAGTGCATCATATACACAGCTGCACATGACGATCCTGTTCCGGCACGACCTGCAGCGAGGTCTGGTTTGTCACCTCAGCACGCTTCAGGTGACGTACGCTGCGAAGAGTGATTGAGATTTTATTTAATAAGAAAATTGTGCAGCTGTGATGCATAGATTATGGAAACAGCGTAATCAAATGTTTAAAAATAAATAAATAAATAAAAAACATACGTTCAATTTTAAAAACTTTATTCTCAAAAAGTACTTCAGAAACATAGCTTGTTTTTTTTTTTGTTATACCCGAAATGAAAATGAAACCGTTCTGATTTTTGACAAACCTCAAAATGCCGCCGCAAGACTGTAAGGCGGATCTCAGATCAGCGAACGCCAGCTCCCTGCTTCCACTTTAAGTGCCTTACAATAGACGTGTTGTTTTTCTGCACCTGATCTGCTTATACGTACAGTGTGGAGCTCGGGGCAGCGCTCTCGTCTCCTGGCCGATCTGTGCATTCAGTTTGTATTTTATAAATAAATAAATAAATAAATAAATAAATAAAACAATGCTGTGGAGTTGTGAGGGGCATGTGACCCGACCGGGGCTGTTCACACTCCTGGCGATATCGACCTTCGCCATGCTGAGATCACCCAGCTACCGTATGCAAATGGGCAGATCAACAAACCACAAGTTGTTTTGCGTGACCGTTTAGCTTTTCAGATCTTCACTGTCGCACAGGAAAAATAAAAGCTGACAGCCGGCTTCGAGAAGTTGTTTTATTATACAAGTCTTAGCACTCAGTACCTCCGTATGCTTGCCTCATTAGTCTTTCAAATAACACATTTTGAACAGGAGGACTTTTTCCCTTTCATATGGAATTGAACAAGCGATTAGACAAAAAACATCACATTCATTAACACAGCTGGCATGATGCATTTATCCACAGCATCCTTAGTACTGGCCTGGTCAGAATCTCAGTGGTTTAAATTAGATGCAAAACTAGATGTTTTATATTAAGACTGCAGAGACGCAGCACCATTCCGTCATGTCGACTTCATTTACTTCACGCTCCCTCTCTCCAAAACAAAATAAATAATGCGAGGGTTTATATTCATTCTACATAAACCTCTGATTTAGGCCACACCCACTTAGGGTTTACAGATATTTGGCACACTAACATATACGGAACGTGACGTTGCGTTACTCTGCAAACATACTAAACAGCTAATCTCATCATGTCAGTCTGTGGCTCTCATTCCGACTTACACACACACACACACACACGAATGAATTCAATTTTAAACACCGTACATACTGATAAGTCAATATTTGGCTTTGTGTTTCTAAGAGCAGGCACCGGATGATTCATGGGACAAAAATTAAATGTATATTGTCTCGCAATACKGACGCGCTCCATTTTATTGCATATGGTATTTTATCGTACTGACCTTAGCACTGATGCAGTTACCTGCTAATAAAGTTTCCAGGGACATTTGGATCAAACAGGGACTTGTTTTAAGAGTCTCATCGCGATCACGAGTTCCTGTTTGATTTGAACGCCCCCGTTATACTGTAAACGTTACTACCAGTTAACTGCATCAGTGCTGAAATAAATGACGATCCCGGACGCGGTGGCTCGGAGCTCACGGCGTCGTTTAGCCGATGGAACACTTGACTATTAAAAATCGACAGCGATCTTCTCGCCAACTTGTTGAGGAGATGAAAATCTGTCTTCTCTGGGAGATCTGTACGCACAATCAATCATTCAACACCACCACTTGAACTACAGCCCTGACCGCACTCCAAGCCATTTCCACATGTGTGGGGAGTTCCTGGGAGGCCAGCGTTTTAGACGCTGATGAAGCGGTCAGTTTATTAATGGCTCAATTTCTGTTGATGGTATTCAAGCACTAGTGAAACTCTGGGATAAGCGCATTAATGTAGCAGGGGATTATACAGAGATTTTAAAAAAGTAGTTTTAACTGTGTCTTCATGATTTGATTGTACAGAACAACAAAGTCCCGGTTTGACTTAAACACCTGATATTTTCTTTTCAACGACTATAATAAGATGCATCATGCACATTTTCTTGGATGCCACTAAGCCTTCTGGTTTAGTGTTTAGACGATATGACTAAAATAAAAAAGATAAATAAAAATAATAATAATGAAATAAAAAAGACTTTGAACTTGAAATCTCATGAGTGCACTGCCAAGGTGCTCGTGAAATCCGAGCCAGAATCATTTATTCTATTAACACCACTTCGCTCGAACAATCGGACTACAGTGCAGAGCTCGAACGTGGAAACGGCGGTCAAGGAGAACAAGAGCACGCGGCTCGTTCCTTCTCTGTAGGCTACTGTTCCTTCGCAGAACTTGCCTGAGCATTCCTTTCTGGGGACAAGGAAATGGTAAACAAGTGAGTCATCGTCCCGCACAAAGCCATAACAGACAGCTGAAGGGATCGGGCTGTTCTCAGATCTGATGGTAGAGGTCGAGGGCTACGGCGGAACAATCACTTTCAGTTCAGACCGGCTGACCTCGGCCCAGCGGTTACAGCCGGCCGTACGGAGAGCCAGACGCGCGGAGTCAGATGGCGGCCAGAGGAGCGAGTCCACATGTTGCAGTGAACGTCTAGAGTGTCAGTTAAGGCTAAAATGGCAGCGACGGATCAGGTTTCACGTCCCCCTGGGGCAGCATACATATATGCGGCTTCTCAAACAAGGCATATCCTTGTGTACACATGCAGAGAAGAAGAAAAGTGTTCTGACACTAAAGACCTAAAGATAAAAATTTAATCAATTGTAATCCAACAACAACAAATAAAAAATTCTCTTAAATAAGGAAGATCAGATAGATTTACTTGGTTTCCTTTTAAAAAGTTTTAAGAATAATTATAATAAAATCCATGATGACGCCAATATTTCAAAAAACAAATCAGTCTCATTGGCTGCAGGCGTCCTCTGACCCGCCAATGAGCGCCGAGCGGACGCCATGATGTCGATGTGGAACTCCAATCTCCATGCTGAGCTCCACATTTTCTCCACATGCAGGAACACATTTCCGAGCTTTATACACCCAATTAAGTCGACAGCACTTGCGTATACGGTGCTGTAAAACATTCATGATCGCGAGCGGATCCAGACTAATTGCTTTGGCAATTATGCAGCCAAACGGAACCTTGATGAAGAGGAAAAAAGCCGAGTTAACACACAAAAACAAAAAAATAAGTAAAAAAAAAAAAAAATCCATCACAAATCTATCAAGGTTATGCCCTCTGGTGCTAACTGTGGTGATCTGCTACTAAGAAGTGCTTGAAATGCTGTAATTTCATGTCGATTTGAGAGCATATTCAGCGTCTTGCGACGTGGACCGTTTAGCCGCTCAGTAACAAGCGCGATGTGCTAATGAGTTTCTCGTTCTGAAATTTCCTCTTCTGTAGCCTGCGGCGTTTAACGAGACGCATCCTGGTACGGGGTCTAAGCTGCTTATATACAAATTAGGGACGTAACCAAGTACAAAACAGTTTATTCACACAGGTAATGTGTGAAGCAAATACAAATACAGGAGGTGGATTGCTTTCTTTTAAGATGTGAGGTGTGCATCAGGACAGGGATTGCATAAGACGTGACAAGAATAAAGCATCCATTAAAAATAATTATAATAAATGGAACTTGTAGAAAAGAAAAGTATTTACTAAAGTGAACGCGAGTTACAGCGTAACGCTGCGCTGTTTGTCCCAGGCGTTKGCGCCGTCTCACACGTCACTCCGAGATCTCCCATAAATATTTAACTGGACTGAGCTCTGGTAAGTGTGCAGGGTGTACTGTATGATACATGATTTACATCATTCAACATCACTGAGCCCTCATGCCCTGTGGATTGGGTGTGGACATCCGGAAAGACGCCATAAATAAGGATAAAGGTGATCAGTCCACAGAACTGCAAGTGAAGCAAAAAAATTTTTTAATAAAACGCCCTTACAGTGGCACATATCTAAGCTACAAGTTTTTTTTATGCATGTATATACACATAGATGGATTTTTTTTTTTTTTTTTTATGTTTTGAGGTGAACGGTTCAGCCATGTCCTCACACTCACCGGTTGAAGTCATCACCCGAGTCAGAATAGAAGCCCGACATGATTAGCCTACTTGTCCAGCAGCACCAAACACAGAACTTGCTTGTCCCAGGATACCAATCAGCCATAACATTTCAAGGTAAAACATTATGCCTATGTATTGTGTTGTTTTTCGCTTTTATGCCACCTGGGTATCGCTGGCCCCTTGAGGTACGACTCCACAAGACCTCTAGTGGTGTGCTGTGGTGTCCGGCATTAGAATGTCTGCAGTGGATCCTTTGGGTGCTGTGGGTTGTAGGTTGGGGTCTCTGAGGACCAGACTTGTTTGTTGGGTGCTTGATAGGATTGGGATCTGGGGAGTTGTAAAGGCAGAGTCGGTGGTGCACTGGGTGTTTTCTGGTGCGTTTCCATTATGGCCAGCATCGACGTATTTTGCCAATTTGTGCTGTATTGGCTTTACTGTTGGATCAGACTTGACAGGCTGGGTTTTGATCCCCTCGGGCACGGGTGAGCCTTGCTGCTCATGATCCTGTCTCCGGTTTTCTGGTATATAACTGATAAATCAATGACAAAGTTACGGCTGGTTGGTGTGTATTTGACTTATCGATATTTCTGGTTAAATTTCAACAATTTCTAGTGGAAAAACTGCATCAGTATATTAAAATGTCGAGCAAAACAAGGATCCTTTGTGGTTCCTACAGTCATGATCTAAAACAAACTTCCAAAACGTGCGTTCCATAGTGCAAGAGAGCTCCTCGGCTAAGTAAACAGCAAGTCTGGAGGCATAGGTTCAGCTGGGTGGTCAGACAGACAGCCGACTGTGTGTCCTGAAGTACAGCGTGATCCTTCTCCACTCGACACACTTGCGCTGCCTATTAAACCGAAACAAATTTTTTCCTCACGTCTTGGCACGGATTGTGGAAGAGCTGCGAGTTGAGTACGGTAACCAGACGCCGAACACATACGGGAGACGGTTACTATCAGGATTACTTTGAAAAGTGTACTTCTCAAGCATGACATCTATATATTTAAATCAAGCACACCAAATTCATCTGCTTTAACACTTCTGAATTCATTCCGAGCGTACCCGAGTCAGCTCAACAGGTTTAGGAGGTGCGTTAGACCCGACCCTACAGATCTGGAAGGCTTTATAGTTGTATAGATGGACATTCCTCTCCCTCAAGCCTTTGGACAGAAAAATCGCAACTTTGTCAAGCCGTCAGGTTTATTTCCGTTAACGTTACGTTATCGTCAGTCCAATACAGGAATCAGTTGTGACACACTGGTTGGATTTTTTTTCCCCCCCTTTTACCCAACAGTGCATTTAGAATTATGCTCTTGAAGTCTAGATGACTCAAAGTAATACTGAAACCTCGCTCAAATTCCACGATGAACGCAAGTGAAAATACAGTAACTAGCTAGCTACCTCAGGTCGTTAGCCAGCAACATGCATAAAATGACTTTGTTCATCATTAAGAAGCACGCTTTAGATTTGACATTTTCAAACCACAAAATCTTGCTCTAGAAACATTCCTTTTTTTTTTTTGACTCAAAGCTTGCCCTGATCTCTACACAAAATAAAAAAAAATCTCTCATATTCCTGACAATATCGTGCCTCGCGGGCCCGTCTCTGGCTTTTTCCTCTCCTTCTCTGCCCGTGCCAGGCCAGAGAAAGGCTTTTCCATGTCGGTTATTTATAGCGCAGTGATGTAATGACCTCTCCTGCAGGGTTTTAACTTGCGGATGCACGCATACGTGTTTGTGTGGTGGGATTTTAGGCAGGAGGTAAAGAACCATACACGCACACACGGAGAACTCTTTTGGTCCACTTTATGGCAGGATTGTGAGGCAGATCGCTCATAAAAGAATGTTCTGTCACAGACGGGCCCCCTGAGACGCACAGTAAAGCCATGCTTCATTTACCTCACGGCAGACAGAAAGCACACACCTTCACCCACGACGCAGGGAAAAGGTCTTGAGATGAGACACGGACGCGCTGCTGTTGTTCTGGGACCTGTGTGTTTATTTCCATGCGCTTGATGCCCTGGGCGCTGTGGTCAGGAAGGACATTCCACCTCTATGCTATGATCCATTTTAACACACTGTCTGAAACCTTACAAAGTTGTAGCAAGAGTAAAACACAAATTCTATTTTTTTGGGGAGTATTAACGTTTAGGACAATGTCTATTTCTCCCACACTTAAAATAAATGACAAATGTATAACGAAAACAAAGCAGATTGTTGATGTGTAAACAATCTCTCCGTATCGTTAAATCTTTTCCACATGATCCTAGACTTTGGCCTGGAATATCAGACACCCCGCCCTATTAAAAGTTCTTCATGTTTAGGATGGAATTAATTTTTTTTTTTCATAAAGTGTCTCTTTATGATCCTATTTTTATTAATAAAATAAACAAATCAGTTAGACAGCATGTCAAAATGACAAATGAGAAAAGAATAATAAGCTAACATTAGGTAAAAACGCAGCCGTGTTGCACAACAGTCACATCAGCCATTACCTCGTCTCAGAGCTTGACATGCTTTTAAACGATTTGACAGAAATCCAGTGAAGCTCAATATGGACTGGGCAAAAAAATGAAATACAAACACTTATTTCAGTCCATCTTTAGTAAAAAAAGAAATTTAAAAAATCAGTTTATCATCAATGGAATAAATCCGAAGTCTGTGAAAACATTTCCCATTTCATTAGGAGTTGCATTTAGCTACATGATTGTTGGAGGATCTATGGTGCAACAGGAAAACCTGTTCGAAGGTTCGAATCTCAACAATGCAACAGCCATCTGTGGCCGAGAGTCCAAAGGTGCAAAATTGGCCATGCTCTCAAAGATGGCATACTCTCTCTCTTCCATCAGTTACAGCAAGCCAATCAGTGACATCTACGAGGTAACACAGGTGGAAGTGGGTGGATAGTAAATATTTAAATGATTCATTGATGTATCGTTATTCTTTTTTWTTTCCCCCCCGATTTTCTCCCTAATTTAGTCGTGTCCATTTCCTCCCCGTCACTAGGGGGCTCCCACATTAAGGCTACTACTACCACTCAGCCGGGAGGGCCGAAGACTATCATGTGTTTCCTCCGAACCACGTGACGCCAGCCGACCGCATCTTTTCGAACTGCTCGCTCGAGCACAATTGGGGGTGGCGTAACACACTCGGAGGACAGCGCTATCCGCTCCCTCCGTTGCGCGAGCTCACAGACGCCCCTGACTGGCTGTAGAGCCGTGATTAATGTGGGAGCACCAAGTACCTCACATCCCTCCCCTCTGAGAGAGCTCGGCCAATCAGCTCTCTCTACATCTCCAGCTGCGAGAGGTCACCCCCCGGGATTCGAACTAGCGATCTCCGGATGATAGGGCGAGCGCTTTACCACTGCGCCACTCGGAGGCCAATGTAACGTTATTCTTTTGCATGGCAATTCGTGCATCATGACAATGACTCCCAAATCGATTTATGAAAAATATATTTCTTACATGTTTGCATTTGAGATGGGAAGGTGTTGCAGTTCCTCTATAACCCTACAGGTGGTGCACTATAAGCTTTACAAACATTGGCAGCAGCACAGCATCAGTGTTTTTTTTATTTATTTATTTATTTGCTTAAACAACAAAAATGTAACAATGAATTGAGATATTTATAAAACTATAATACTTATAAACTCGTGATAACAATTCGGATTGGCGTTCAGGTATTGTGACATCGTATAAGAAAGTCCCTGGTGATTCCCATCCCCTACTGGATAGCAGGTTCCTTTGAATTGTGAATGTGTTATAGGTGGAGCAGATGGCTTTCTTCACCAGCCTTCCTGATTGGCAGATTTTCATTTTTTACTTAGTCAAGTCCCATCTCTCGATCATCTCCTCCCTAAGTAAAAAAAATAAAAATCATGTATGCAGAAGAGGGCAGTTAATGCTTTCCTTCAAGCGTGTTTTTCCTGTCCTGGGACACTGCAGTTCTAAAAAAATAATTCTATAGGTCCACGTGTCTCAAAGGAAGCATGTTAGTCTTCAACCTCCCTGGTCGGTATGCAGGGAGGGCTGGGAATTGGAAGGCAACCAAACCAGAGACAAATTGAAAGTGTTGCAAGCGACAGCCAATCAGATCGCATTTCAAACAAAGATGGCGAGACGATAAACTCTGCCGGGACTCGACACTCGTTTCCTGCTAATGCATTCACCGGCTTCACCTCTGACATAAAAAAAAGGAAAAAACCCTAAGTGACTAAACCTGAAACACACTCCTACAGAGCACGCACTCGCAGACCGTCGTTTAGTATCAAACCAGTCAGCTATGCATGCCCACTATCTCACATCAACATGGAATCGGCATTTGGTACCGTCTGAAAACTGATGACGTTAACGTTATTTATTTGTTTCACAGTCTTTTTTTTCCCCCCGGAAACAATCATTTAGCTGGAAGTCTCTCTTAGCAGAAAAGGTTCTAGGGTTTGATCAACATCCACCTCAGAAGGAAGATGAAGCGACGGGAAGCTCAGACAGCGCCGTTATCCGAGGCTGCTTAGCAACACCCAGGCATCGTGACTCCTTAACTACAAACAGCAAATAGGCCTAACTCAGTCACATCCAATTCCCATCAGCTTATGTTTGAACTTTATTACTGACACCTGACATCTCAGGTGTATTTCTTTTTTTTTTTTAAATGTATGGAAGTAGATGCTGAATATCCATCGAGCATGCATTGCATTCAGAGGAGACTTTTATCCCAAGAATATCCCAAACACAATCGGGAGAGCAGGATAAGAGCGCAGTCTTAATGCTAGGTTTTAGTAGAGTCAATAATCACACTATCAGCCTCCAATATTAGAAGTTGCGCATTACTGAAAAGCATATCCCTGAGGTCTTTGTTTGCTCCCGCGTCTCTTTAGACGACGGCTGACGCCTGTGAGGATCAATCGCCGGGACAAAGAAGAGCACACGCTGGAAAGACGTGCCGCTGAGTTTTTTCCCCACAGGCACTTTTCAGACACCTATGAGGTCCTGACAGATGGACCTCCTGTGGTTAAGATCTTATCAAAGCAGCCATCTGACAGAACGGCTCACAAAAGGAGCACGGATATCTCTCGTTGTTCAGGTGGATGAGTGATCATTTCACAATTAGACCATAAAGAAAAAAAGAGATACCTCAAGTAGAACATAACTGAATGTTCAAACATCCTCTTACTGACATCATTCTGCCTTGTGACAAAGTTCCAACATGGATCACGTTCATGTTCAACAAGACACCAGATAACACCACCATGTGATGCCAAGATAGGAAAAAATAAATCATAAAGCAGCTCTGTTTGGAGTCAGGAGAGCATCAGGAGAACAACTGAGCAATGCTTTAGCCACCTATTGAAAAAAAAAATCTCCATACAAGTAGGATTCAGGGAAACTTGATCCACCTACAGGCATCAGAATCGCTAGCAAGCTTAAGTCACAAAGTTAAATATAGAAGTGATATGTATAAAAAAAAAWTTTTTTTAAAGTTAGTGTCGCTCTGCAAATGGATTTCATCAGGAACTCAGTCTAGAGTCATATGACCACGAGTAGACAGCTGACTCCTAAATGAGTTTTCTATTCACTGTACAGGGGATTCTGGCCTTTCGACCACACGCAAACTCTGTTTTAACTCACTAAAACTCACTGGAAAAGTCCTTCCCTTATGCCAGATTGCTACTTCCCCCTCCCCCGCTGACCAGCGTTCACATCATTTTTTTTTTTCCTCCATAGTCGAGTACACTTGTGTACTTTCACCCTCCGATACAGAAGGTGGCAATATGTTAATTTGTTGTGCAAGTGGTTGTTTTGGAAGCCACCATTAAACACAAAAACAAGAAGCGAATGAGGAAGTCAATCTGCGCACTATGCCTAATATTAACATTTTGGGAGAAAATTCTCTCTTATGTGCATTCCTACTTTATCAGCTATATGGCTATGTAGGTCAGAGGATGAGATTGGTACGTGCTATGTGCACACTAAGATTTCATAGGAGACAGACGACACCGATAACGCCGTGTCCACTTTGATGTTCAAGTACGCTTGGCCTTCATATCTGATTCGATCCGTGCCCGAGTATGACGTACCATGCTCGAGATTGGCCGTTCCAGCAGACTTTGGTGTTGAGGGTTCTCCGAAACAATCCCGGTGATGTAATGTGAAAAAAAATGGTCTTAAACTTAGTTTTAAATGTTGACATATGGACTGGAAAAAATGTATGCCTGTATGCGCAACATCTCCTGTATCTGATGTACCCCATTTTTTCCATGCTTCTGATTGGCCAACATGGCTTTACAGTTAGGGTTATATCGCCACCTGTTGGTTTGGAATGATTAGACAGGGTGTTCTGTATTTGTTTGTTATTGAAGGTAAATCGAAAACCAAAGAAGAAAAAACTGTTTTGCAAAAATACCCATATACACATGGCCCAGGCTCTGGCTGTGTAGGTCAGAGGATGAGATTGGAGTGTGCTATGTGGACACTGACATTTCATAGGAGACAGGTGGCGCTGATAAAGTCGTGTCCACTCCAGTGTTCAAGTACGATTGGCTTTCATATCTGATTTGATCCGTGCCTGATAGTCCATGATGGATAAATCCGAAGGCATACGGCGATGGTTGTTTTTTGATGCACCAAATATATTTAGCATTTAAGAAACTGACAACAACAACACAGGACATTAGAGACCAATTGTAATGAGATGATCAATTAACATTTAAAACAGCAGACTGATTGTGTAAAGAAAAAAAAAGAAAAAAAACTTTATCAGGAAAAAAAAACAAATCAATCTTATAGCCTACAATATGGCAGTGACATCACTGAAAACTGTCATAATTTCCAACAATACAATCGTAATTATTCTTAAAAAATTATTCTCTCCATCTTTCTTCCTCAAACTTGATCAGACGAAAACCAATTCAGGATGTTTTACAGAGAAACTGGAAACGCAAAAACTTTCCTGTGGAAAACATTTATCTGAACTGAATCACATTCGAATCTAAATCGATTCGTTTTCGGCAACGAATCGAAGCGAATCGAATCACTTTCGTTTGATTGTATCGCATCTCCGCTGGACGCTCGCCAGCACGTCCATGAGTTTCTGAGTTGCAACATTAAAGTTACATTGTAACAAAATTTGAAGGGAAAAAAAATCATAAAAAAGAGAAACAAGCAAACTCGGGCGCGCGCACATCCATATACAGTACTACATACAGTACAGTACTGGCCGTATCGCAGGAACAACGCGTGCGCCGCTGTAACACGCACGTGTAGCTTTAAGAGGATGATGATGAAGCGGAGGAAGATTACAGCCAGGGGACTTTTATTGTGATAACATCAGAAAGAAAAAAAAAGAACTGGCAGCCTTGTCGGGTTAAGTGCCACGACTAAAGAAAAATAAATAAATAAATAATAAAATAATAATAACACCATTATCACCCGCTTTTATCGAGGCTAAAATTGAAAATAAGTCTAAATTGCGTTTAAAAATAACACCGCGTGTTTAGGCAAACGCCGGTAAAAAGCAGTGTGTGTGTGTTTGTGTGTGTCAGACCGGATGACGGAAATGTTACATAAAAACAGGGCAATTCCTGACAACATGCCCGGTCATGATCACTTATTATTAGCAATAAACAAACAAACAAATAAAAACAAACACACAAACAAATTAAAAGATGAACTCGTGTCAAATAATATACGTTTTTTATCTGTTACAATGTAAATAATAAGACATACAAACACCTCAAATTCACAACTTCAATTAATTAATTTACACTTTTTTATTTGATAAATAATAATATAAATCATTAAACAGCAGTAAGCTAAACCCATCCCAGTTCAAGCCAATCAAGCGCTGAGACGTTAGCAGGCTAACCTCGCTAGCGTTACCTACCTCGCGTTTCGGAGAGGAGAGGGGGGCAAGCAGCGCAAAATTTAAACTTTCAGCACTTCAACCAGGAAAATATCCTCCATTTCCAGGAGAAACGCGTCCTCCCGAGGGCTAACAGTGAGCCCGGTCGGGTTACGGGTCAGTGTGTTAGTGTACTGTACCGCGAACTGGCCAAAAGCGCTGAACAAAAAACAAAATGTCCAACTCGGACAGATAACTCGTCGTTTATCCGCCGCGACACGGCGCAGCGAGAGAGACACCAAACAACCCCAAACTCCGCCGGAGAATAAAATTTATATTAATAATGAAAATAAATAAATAAATAGTCCTGCCAACCAAACTTGTGTCAATCAGAGTGATGTGTTAGTTTAGATTAGTTCTTTACGAGCCGCGTGTTGTCGGAAATAAAAGTGTAACGGCGTCGAGGAGGAAGAGGAGGATGAGGAGGAAGAGGAGCTTTCGAGAAGTCTGAATAAAAAGGATTCTCTACACCCCTCCTCCTCCTCATCTTCATCCTCCTCTTCCTCCTCCTCTTCCTCCTCTCCAAAAACTTCACACATCGCACTCTTTTTATTAATATGGTAATTAATTATCGGACTTACCGGCTCCGAGAAGCTGCTTGTCCGTGTCTTACGGCTCCTTCCTTCAGGTCCTGGGTGACAATTAACTCCGATAATTCAGCGTGAAAAGAAAAAAGAAAACACAAGAATAGCGGGGATACCCTGAGCTCAGCCCTCCCCGCCGCCTCGGCTGCCAAATAATGCGCCTTATACACACACACACACTCATACGCACACACATACACGCACGCGCACTCACGCACTCATATACACACACACACACTCTCTCTCTCTCTCACACACACACACACACACACACACGAACCGCGGCGTGACCGCAGTGCGCATGCGCGCTGATTCACGCCAGGAGCAACCAAGTACACACAAGACCATTATCCCTGCCCATGACCAATAACAGGGAAGGCGCACGATCCAGACAACACCCCAACATGACCAAACCCCAAATCCCCAGCCTCCCCCGCCCTTCCCCACACACACACACACACACACACACACACCTTCTTTCCCAATAAACTCCCTCTTACATGCTTTACATGGACACACAGGTGAGACCCCTCAAAACCTAGTACCGATAGAGGGCTTCACAGGTCCAAAACCTAGTACTGAAACAGACCTGGACCCAAAGTGTATAAAGTTAAAAAATCAATCAATCAATCAAAGGAGGCCTCTAATGCAGAATGTGTACCTGACCAGAATGACCCGAATCAGGCCATGTGAACCCAATCCAAAATGCGCCTTAACACAAACTAAGATAGAAAACAGAAACATCATCAATAGCTATTTCTTTTGTAGTGATTGCAACGACTGCGTCATCAGACACACCAGTGTGCATCGTGCATTCTTAGGTCTATTAGGATCCGCTCTGGTATCTGGGGTTTGGGCGACCTGAACTGACCCAATTTGGCTGATCGGGATTCGGACACGACCTGATGTGGGTCACCGGTCAGGTCTCAGGTCTTCAAAACCAGTGAAAACTTTTCCCCTAGGGATGCAGTTTAGGATGCAGGTCAGGGAGACAGTGGCTCCGTGACCTGTCCTGAGGACACGGGGCATGAATTGAGGACACGTCCTGATTTGGAACATTGGGATTGGGATGGCCAAACACCATACACACTCTCACACACCTGTTCACAACCAGCAGAAACTTATCCTAGCCTATCCTCATATTAGCATGTTTCTGGGAAGTGAGACAAAACCGGACAATGCGAATGAAACCCACATGGCAGCTGGAGCTGTAATAAGGCAGCCCTACCAGCTAACATTTTAGTGTATACCTATATGAATCAGCAAGGTGCATTATGGGGCCTAGTGGTCATCTGTCAAAAGACAATGCTTTAATAAAACATGAGTGTACGCCACTCAGACATGACTTCCTAATAATAACACATGCATTATTGTGTCATGTAAAGATCCTGGATTTGTTTTTTTTTCTTCTCTTTTTATTGGCTGTCCTTTGTATTTTAGAGCTCTGTGTTGATTCCCCCTCCCCTTTACTTCAGTAGAGTATGGAGTCCACACTTACATGCATAATTTTTCTCTCAACTGAAGTGGTGTTATAAAGCAGATGTAAATTTTTGCGAGTGAGAAGAATAGTAAATGCTATGCTACATCTTTGATCTGACAGCACCAAACCTAGACGGTTGTGTGTGTGCATGTGTGTCAGTGCTAAAGTGAGGGATAGGTGGGGGTGGTAGAATTTCTTTAGATACTAGAATTCTCCTGTAATTAAGACCTGATGTACACAAATATATATATATATACACTCTGTGTGTGTGTGTGTGTGTGTGTGTGTGTGTGTGTATACAGTATATATTGCGTAGATCTCATCATCTTTTTACAATCATTTCCTGATGGGTGTGTGCTGATGTTGAGTTCAAAGCTTCCACGTACAGTATAAACCAAATGTTGTCAGCTGTTGTGCGCTTTTTTCTTTGTTTAAGCAAACCACAGAGTGAACATTACACCTTCAACAGATACATTTAATGTCTTTTTAAAAATACAGAATCCAAAATATTCGTGATGGCGAAGAAGCCAAATCAGCTGTTCTCATACAGACAGGAACTCAAAATCACATGCAGTGTAATGGATTTATTGATTAACTAAGACAAAAAGCCATAGTGGCACCTTCCTGTCACTTGGGACAGCACATACTGGCCTATTAAGGTGATATACAGTACGATACGCTTAGTACAGCAATATGTGATTTAATTAGATTTAATAAAGGGACCATTATGTTACTTAAGAACCAAATTAGAGGATCATCATGGAAAGTGTGCAGATGTTGCTCTTCTTCATTGCATGTAGACTATTTTAGCTAACTAGTATAATCCCACGAGATATCAAAGAAGGCTGTATTCATATCAGAGAAGTTGATTCTAAATTGATATGTCTTATTAAGTATCACTCTTTGTTCTGTTAAATATCATCCAAAGAGAAGAGAATAAACTTTGATGCATTTAAAAAAWATATTATTTCAAGAAAAACACAGAAACCGAAACCAAAACACGCACTGGAAAGTCAAGGTCAAGACAGAGGAACACATTCACTTTGTCTTTCAGCTCTACAGGAAACAGCAATGGCCGCCACGAACAACATGACAGTCTTGACTTTAATCCCCGTTTAAGTACAGTAGCAATGCAGGAAGTGGCCCTCCCAGTCCCCATCAGCCTGGCTCACTATTTGGCAGGAAGTCTCGACTCTCAGCTCTCAGCTCTGACACCTACTACCTAATAAGCATCACTTAGTTAACCTCAGGCTTCCCCCTCTCTCCATTACCAACTACATAGTTTGTATTTCATAAGAAACCTGTCATGTTTTTCGGGGCCAGGATGTCCTCCTCTGGACCTCAMGTCTTATCAGAGGAATGTCAAAGGCACTGCTGGGCAGATTAGAAAATAAAGACAGTCATGTGATCAGGCCTGCAAGCTGACCTCAGAGTTGGCATGGTTCCCTGTGTGCGTGCACACGCACACACACACACACACACACACACACACACATATACACAGCTCCACCATTACTGGAGATCAGGACTTTTATGCATTCCTCAAGGGCAGGGCACAGCAGCACACACAAATATGCAGTCACACCCTCGTGTTTGTATACACTTCACTTCAACATATCTATCTGTACATATGGATAAGATAATATCCCAGGCTTGTCTTATAATACTTATAATTATCGAGCAATTCTATAAAAACAACACTACTATTAGCAATGCACTAGGTTTTTAACTATTTATACACATTGTCCCTTATATAAAAACTGTACTTCTGGTCATCTATGTAATCAATTAATCAATCAAACAATCTAGCAGTCAGTATCTGATAGCGGTGATGAAGTGCATAAAATGAGAAAGATCCTCATCAAGAGCTTTGAGAGGAGGAGAGATGATGGAGGAGGAGGAGGAGGAGGAAGAAACCCTTCGTTTTTTCACCTATGCGTTACAGCATGAATACAAAGCCTTGCTCAAGGGCCTCGCAGTGGCAACATGGCAGTGCTGGGGCTTGAACTCAAAACCATCCGAGAGCTTTAACCATTGATCCTTAACCTGTCAATGTTTACATCAAACATCAGGACAGGGAAAAAATTGCCATCTCAGTGAAATGGACCTAGACGAGGTTGACAGAAAGGCTATCGTAACACGACCACCGTTTGCAATCATGGTGAGGCACTGACTCACCGCTGTTAGGTTAGGTTTCATTATCCCTTGTAGCCTTGCTTTATGATTATGTTACTGTTAAAGATGTTTAAAACAGTGTAAACTAATTACTTGTAGGTGATTTGATGCCTTACAGGTGAGCACTGTTGTCTTGTGCCATCAGGGTTGTGGGTTGAAATCTCCCCTCTGGTCTGTATAAAGCATTTGCATGTTCTCTTCATGCTCTGTGTGTTTCCTCTGATGATTCCACTCCCCCAGTCCAAAGACAGTGTAGGCTGATTGGTGTTTCCAATATGCTTACATTCAATTCAATTCCGTTTCATCCATATTGCGCTTTTAACAATAATCATTGTCGCAAAGCAGCTGTATAGAATAAAAAAAAATAATTATGGAAATAAGAAGTGAAAGTGTGAGGAAACTTCTACATTCATAATTATCATGTTGGGAGGATAGGAGATAGCAATAAAAAAAAACATTGAGAGAAACCAGACTCAACAGGGAACCCATTCCTCTTTTAGATAATATCAGAAAGCCAAGTGTGTGTGTGTGTGTGTGTGTGTGCTTGTGCCCTGTGATGAGTTGGCACCCATATCAGGGACTGCACCATGTTCCATGGAATAGGCTTTAGACATAAAATACTCCTCGATTCTGAGCTCGAATTATAATAGGAATATGTGTAGCAACTGTGCTGTAAAATTTGACACATCAAAATATGCATCATGTATAGAAATGTCATTATTTGTCCTGGTATAGGTTAAATTCTATTTTCAGTGTTGCAAGTGGGATCTTTTATAACAGCAGCCATGTTCTGAAATATATATATATTCTTAAGTTATATTCACATCCACAGAAATACTTATTGATTTTTTTCCTTATAAAAGATGCTTCTTAGTAAGCATACTGGACGTGATGAAAGATTTGTACCATTGTTCRAATTTATTTAAATAATGTCCTATTGTAAACTAACCAAGTAAGTAGTTATGACCAGAAGTCTTAAGCATTTTTTTTTAGTCAGTCACTTTGTTTTATAAACAATAATATACATTTAAGCAAGATCAAACACTTGCCATGTTTTTCATGTTGTCATGTCTCAAATAGGTGTGAATTAAGAGTTTGAGTCAAAAGCATGAGACAAAAAGACGCAACTGCTTTTTGTAACATTTATGCAAAGGGTTTTTGAAATCTGATGAAAATAATGACAAGGATAATAATATGGATAAATGCAGCATATAAATATTCAAACTTTACAAAATTTAATAAATGGATAAATTTATTTGTTAAAACTACAGAAAAGGGGTAAATACCTTTAAAAAAAAGCTGTCTCAGCAGGGTTTGTACAGTGGATAAGAAAAAAAGAGAAACAGAAAAGCACTGCGACATTTCAGTACATCAGGCATCATGTCTCGCAAAAAAGAAAATCTGATGTTTTGAGAAATTACAAGAAATATTTACTAGAATATTACAAAAGATCTTCATTTTCACCAGCCCTGTGAAAAGTTGTATACAGATGAAGGAGTGCTGATCTGGAATCAGTTTGCTACGGGAAACACAACCAGATACAACCATCTTCAGCTTAAAGTGGGTTCGTTTATAACTATGGGCCAAGTGAATGGACAACAGGTAGTCTCCTGTTCTAGCGCCATCACTTGCGTATACTTTTATCTGCATCGCAAATAAAATTCAAAATTGTCTGCAGAACAAAGTGAGAGACAAGCTCAAAATGTAGAACAATAAATAGCAGTGAAAAGTAAATCGAACATAAAGATTGATGATCTCTTGACTGCATGCTGGTGCTTTTCAGCCTTTAAAAAAAAAAAAAAAAGCCAATACTTTGCTGACAAAAAGATTTAACCTTTGCTTCTGGACCTAGCACAGTATTCCCCTAAACAGTATTGCCAAAATGCTCTTAACTAACAAACTGCCACTGGTAATAAAATTTTGATACTGCTACAATATCTGCAGTGCTCAAAATAGAGAAATCTATACATACTTTTTGAAATACCCCACACAAGACAAACTGCAAATAAAATAATAATGATAAAAAAAAAACAGAAAAGATTACTATGCATTTAGTTACATGTTTTAAATGTAGTTAAAAAAATAAACAATGAAATAGGACAACAAAAAAAAATCTCGATGATGCTGAAGCAATATTTTGAGACGTGGCTTAGCGTTAAAGACGTCGAGTCTGCGTACCAGGAAATGCAATACGGTGTCGCATTTTGTTGTTAGCCGATTATTCTTCACGTCAAGTCCTTTAAGCTCTTAGCTGCCAGTACAAGCTCAGGTTGGATATTAAATTAGCCGCTTGTTATTTGTGTCATTATGTTGACTTTTAGATTCACCATTGAAGATTAGGGAAGTGTCCTGATCAGATTAAGTCTGTCATAGCCATGTTTGCACCAGAAGTTTTTAATAGTCTTTAATTTTATGAGTTTTGTTGTCACTGGTAGGTTTTCATTTCACGCAATCAGCAGTTACAAATAAAAAGTCAGACGTGAGATCAGATGTGGTTCCTGATTGCTTAACATGAAAGCCTAATGTAACAAGAAGATGCCGTAAAAGAAAAAGTCAAATAGGTAGAGTGTTGACTAATGAAATCCTGGTAATCAAAGTTCCAAAACAAACACACAGTATGGTTATACTGGGTTACTGGCAAAGAATGATGTACCGGAGATAATTTTGTCAAATTGTTAAGAATTCTAAAACATATTGAAGTATGTGTCTTCGAATCAAGTTTGTACATGAAGCACATGCACGAAGAAACGGATCAATGTGACTAAACTGAATTAGAGAAAAAGAAGAAAAAGAGAAGTGACTTCACAGAGATCTTCCTCCTTTTGTTAAATGGTGGTTAGACTAGATTTTAAGACTGCCTTGCCTAGCAGAGCATTTCTAACTATTTATTTATTTGATTTTGCCATGTGTACGTGTTCATGAAATAACTATCACGTGACTCGTATCCCATCTGCTCCCATGGTCTCAGCGACATCTCGTTGCCCCAACATCATACAAGCTCAATAAGAATAAGTTAAAATCTGAAGATAAAATCTGCAGGACAAAGGCAGTAGAGTCCTGTCTCCTTTAGTTTTACTGTGTGTATGCCTGTGTGTGTGTTCGTCTATGTGCATGTGAGGGCTCAGAGGCTGACCTGTATATACAATGTGTGTGCTCACAGTGAGTGAGTGTATGTGTATCAGTGTGTTGTAGATTCAAAGCAGGCTGGCCAGGCTGGTCGTGGGTCCATTCTGAGCTTGGATCTGCACTGGTGGAGGTCCATCTGTCCACTGAAATACATTTTCACACACACAGACGCACACTAATAAACAACTTGTAACTTTAAAAAAACTAACTTTGTAACCATGACTACAGGAAAATCTACTAAACTCAAAACACATGAAAGTCTAAATATGATCATAACTGATAAATAAAAGAAACAAATAACATAAAAGATAAATGCGTGGTCTGGGAAAAACCCACTAGATGTCAAGTAGATGTTCTACTTAAAAAGTGTTTTATTTAGGATATCTTCGATCCTGTCTGCACACAAAGAAGTAGTACGGGAGAGAGATTTTTGACATACAAAAATCAGCGCCATCTCAGATATGTTCGACCGGTTCTCATGCAGCACTGGTGTAAAAATGCCACCAATGCCTCTTATTTATTTTTCCCCCATTAAACTTGTTGTGACATTACTTAAGCTTCCAGCTCTAGAGTGCCCTCTGCTGGTGTGGCAAAATCGCATGTTGCATTTCCACAATCCATGATATGCTCAAAAAAAAAAATATATATATATATATATATATATATATTTGGGTTGAATTGTTTGTATTATATTCTTACAAATTTATTCACAAAAAAAACTGTATATGAAAATGACTTTTGATTTGTATTAATCTTTTGGTTAACTAAAGATTAACAAAAAGATTAATAAACCAAATTTAGTCAAATCAGCTGCTTCTATTTAGTTTAAACCTATTTACCAACAAATAATAATTATTTTTAATCATCTTAACTAACTTTTACCTCTAAAATTTGGCAGAAATTGTTTCTTATCTGCAGAACAAGTCTTTTTTTTTCCTTCCTCTTGCTTTGAGGATGAACCTCACTTTACAGGAATTTGTGGTTTTGAGTCATGACACAGAAGAAAATATTTCAGTTCAATAAAACTTGTGATATAGCCAAAACTGACTATGTGAAACATTTCCCAGGCCACTACACGCAGAAAAATGCAAATAAATGTAAGCATGGAAATAATTTATCCCCCTGGCTAAAGCAAACATCTGGATCTCATCATAAGCAAAAAAAAAAAAACCCTGCAATGATAATGACCGATTAAAAGAAATTGTTTGGGGGTTAAAAAGAATAACCCCCTTTTTGTTAGATTATACGCAGTAAAACTTCTTACGTTTAATCTGCTTAAAATGTGCTTCATCTCTGTAGCAGCTAAAAAGCAATGGAAGTTTATGAACACTTTATGGTAAATTTTTGCTTTAAGCAGAGTTAATAAACCTTTTGTGTTTTTTTAAAACTGAACATGACACAAATAAAAGATGTCAGTCATTTAAAGACTTAAATTTCTTGTTTTCGTTGCAAATAATTAAACAATTGCGATATTAATCATCTCACGTCCGCTAAACTTTTTTTCTCTCAAATATCTTCAATGTCCAGAAACACCAACTTTATATAGACACATAAATGATGTAAATGTGAACATAAATTGTCGTAAATCTGATTCCCATGAACACGCGTGTGAATAACTGCCTGGTTGTGTGGTGCAGCACTTACACTTATGAGGTTGTGTTCAGGCAGGCTGCAGGCGGCTATGTGATCCTGTAGGAGCTGCTGCGAGAAGTTCTGGTGCATCTGTGCCGCTTCGTGAGCATCTATCGTATTCCCACAGGCCTTGTTCAGATCTGGGCACATAGAAACAGGGACACATCGGAGCTCTCTGGTGAATCATAATCAAAACCTTTGGGAACCAGATCATATTTGTGGGATGTTTAACTTGCCAAGAATCCCCCCTCCACTTTCCACTGACTCATAGAAAGACTTAAGCAAAAGCAATACACTTTTTTGATTTGCTCTGGACTAACACTACTACAGGACTACCAGGCCTGTTCAAATCAGATCAGTTAACTGGCGGAAAAACAAAATGGATTTTCTTGAATGATTGTAAAATAAATAAATAAATAATAATTTTTTAAAAACAGCCGATGTGTAGATTCATTAGTCGGTTAAAGTACTAACCATCTCTGTCATTCAGACACAAGTCACTTTTTTTAACGTAAATGCTCCGGACGTGAATTCCCATTACTGTGACGGAGAAAGTCACAGTTCATGTGCAACATTTGCCATTATTTCTGCAGTACATTACGTGACGTATAACACAGGGCTGTGAGAATGCTGAAACCTACCCACTGTGATAAACAATGATTTATTATTTATACCAAAAAAAAAATTAAAAATACAAACAAGAGGGGGCAGATGAAAAATATTCAAGAAAAAGAATCCACAAGGCTCTGTAAAGCAAAACTAATAATTTTTTTGAGCTCATTCAGACATGAAACATGAAAATTGTGARATGGAAATAAGTCTATGCATGACTAATGTTTTAAGGTTAGTGTGAACTGTTTACCTTTAAGCAGGGCAGAAGACCACAACTGAACAGACATGTCAGGAATCTTGCTGGCCAACTGCATGGCTGGAACCACCATGTTGTTGCTTTCCTGGAGGAGGTCAACATGAAAACATTATGTTCCAGCTCCTCGATATTTGTGAGATCAGACCTCGTCTAGTCACTTTATCCCAGGAAGGGAAAAACCAATATACTGTACATGCTTGTACAAATAATAGTAAACATGTGAATAATTAATTTCCAATGGCTGAGGAGGATATAAGAGCACCACTTTACCCTGTGGTTTCCCAGAACGTAGAATATGTGTCCGAGAAGAACAAGCGAGCACGCCGTCAGTCGATTCAGATCCTCGGCATTGGACATCTTTAGAGTTTCACGCAGGAAACGCCTGCACACGTACAGACACACGAGTACAACCACGAATAAGTGAATAGAATTATCGGCTCTTGCACATAAACAAACAAACAAACAAAAAAACAAGTAAACAAAGCACTGCTTAAAAGGAAGACTAAACATCCAATGCAAATGCATGTAAAACAGCCCCTTGAACCGATGCGGAACAAGAGGTGCGAGGTAACGAACTCACTTGGCCTCGTTGTAGCGTCCCTGGAAGAAGGAGAGGAGGCCACGGATATAAAAGGCTGCGGCTCGCAGACAGTGAGAACTGCGAATGGAAGAAAATGGGTTCATACATGTTCGCAGCACATAAAACAACCCGTTTACGCTTAAAATGCCACCATTGAGAGTGCTATGAAAAAAATTATAAAAATCTTTTTGCATACGTCACACTTAAAGGCCTTAAAAAGTGCTTTTTCTCTAGCAAAAATTACAGAATGATACACATCAACTACATTGTTATTCATCTCTTCTTGAATTTCTTTAGATTGCGGGATGATGCGTCACTTTTTCAGATCTATGAGCGTGCTTCACTTTGCCAGACAACTTATCTTCATGTCATTTCATGATCCAACAGATCTGACAGTAATCAGGCCTGGGTGTGGCAAGCGCAATTTAACTCAGTTTTCCAAAAATGTGGTTAATCAAAGTTCATTTCTTCATTAAGCCAGGAGGAAACGTTTAAGTTTGATATATATGCCAAAAAAACAAACCAAAAAAAAAAAACCCACCCAGGAGGGGAGCAAATACTTTTTCACCCCAATTTATATTATCAGCTGTTTTATTACTGGTTTGTTTCAGCAGTAGTTAGTGTCTACCAAGTTCTTACCTGACAGGGAAGTTGTGGTCAGGGTTTATTCTCTCTAGTAGGCTATACAGCTGTTGAGAGAAACAAAAACATGGTTTTTACTCATTAACACACCTGGTATAAACATGCAACACAAATATTAAAGATCAATTAGCCATTGGCTGGAATCGGATGGTTTTCAGCTTGATTGTTCATGACAGATGACGGTTCAACCAGTTTCAGATGGAAAGCATTCAAACTATGGTTCTGTAAATGTGCATTTGAATCCTGGCTGATGCTACGGCCATCTGTAACCAGGAATCTAGAGAGCAGATTGAACATGCTCTTCATAGCCAATCATAGGCATCTTCGAGCTCACACAGATAGCACTTTCCTAACGCACACTAACATGGCATAAGCCAGAGTCACGTGTCTGAAGGACATATGTGATAGCCTTCACGTTCCCTGGTTAGTAGACGAAAAAAAAAGCTGTCTATTAGCTGGGAGCATGTTTTCATGTCCTCCATCCTTATGCAGTTTTGGAGAAAAATTTAAAAGTTACTTAATATGCCTTGTTTTATTATTGATGATTTTCCATAAACGATTAAAAAAATAAAGTTTGTGTATGCCATTGATTAGTTTTTCAGTGTTTTCCACCCTGAAATATATACTTGTGGTGTGAAACGGGCCAGCATTTGCTGCCAATACAAACAAATACATATAACCTATAACATAATATTTAGATTTATTAAAAAAGGGGGAGAACTAAACACTTTTTGGTATACAAAGATGGCATTGTTTATCAGTGCACGTAACCCTTAAAACTCAGAGCATTTGAGCCTTTTTTTTTGCATTACTATGTAAACATGCCTGCATATTTAGGTGGACTTCCATATAAGCATTTTTGTTTTTAATCAGTCAGTCATTCATTGATCTGTCCCTCTTGAGTTTTAATGGTTAATCTAGCTGGGAGTTTTTTCAAGAAGAGCCTGTTCACTGTGTTTCTCTGCAGAGCATACGTGACCGTCAGTACACGTCAGTACACGTCAGTACTGTCATTCTTCTTACAGCAGCTGGCATCAGCTGCAATTACTACCTCTGAGAAAACCACTCTTGCGGTAGCAGAATAAACAGGTACAGGAGCGGTAGTGCGAGGGGAACTGTCCACTATTACTTATTCGATTGCGGATCACATCGTTTTCCCGGGCAGATTTTTTAAGAAAAAGAAAGTGGGAAAATATACTTGGACAGCCATCACTATACTTGGACAGCCAAATGATACTCTATGTTTTCTTTTAGAAGAAAAACTCAATCGACCAAAATAGAAATTGTCGGCTCAGACGTATGAGTTGCCTCACCTCTTGGTGTCGGTTGCCCTCCCTAATGTACACACTGGCCAGGTTGGTCACGATGAAGGTCCACAGCTCCTGGTGTGTAGTAAGCTGCGGAGCAAGCAATTGAGGAAGTTAAACTCCTGGCTCTTTTCGAACAGGAAAAAAACATTACAGGTTAGATTTATCACAACCTCAAAAAAAAAAGCATAAAACTGAACAAATTACTGAACTAAACTAGCAATTAATGAAGACAGTTCTGTTTAGGCAGCTCTGACCTTCCCACTATCACTTACTGGTCTTCCTTTCACTCCATACTAAACATGTTACTAGAATTACTAATTTCGTTTTTAATCGAAAAGCTAATAAGTACTTAGCTAGCCAGCTGGATAGCTTTCTTGTTTGGCAAACGACCATGAAAACAAATGTAGCTGGTTTGGTCTTCTGGATTTAAATGTCTCTTAGAGTCTGATTGGTGATCAGCATGAATTGTGCAACAATGCTGCTTTGTGCTCAAGATACTGGGGTTTGTGGAATCCGGCCATCTTTATTCACTGCAGCATCCAAGCAGCTCGCAGTGCTGACTTTTTACACTTTACAATAGACAATGATTTTCTTTCTTGTTTGATGGATTAACCAGCTAATTTCTAACACTAATTTGGAAATCCGGTCATCTGTAAATCAGGATTCCCAGCTGCTGTATTGTTTTTTTTGCCAGTGTTTGGATCATCTTCACTGTCAACCAGATATGTTCTGAGAACAGTAATGTCATTTCCTGTACTCAAATACTTACTTGAAAGGTTCTGCAGATACTAGCAGGTGTTGTGTTTTTGTATTTCTCTTCCTGTCTCTGCCTTTTCTGACCAAAAGTGAAACTGTACACACACTGGTCTGTTCTTCCATTTGCTTTAACACAATAGCAAGTCTTTTTGTAGCTGCATCAACAAACGAAACTACAGAGCACTCACCCGCAAGGCTGTAGTGAATTGAGCTTCTGCGTTGTCCATACAGTTCACAGAAATACAGTAGAGCCCCTGACAAGAAAGATGTGCATTAAACACGTGTACAGATATATATATAACACAAAACGTCTGGGCACCCGTGCTTCCCACTGATGGCACAACACACTATAAAAACTAAATTAAAAWTTTTTTATATGTAACTTTGTTATTTTATTTAATTTGCCCCTGAGCATGTCTGCTGTGTGAGTGGAGAATGGACTCACTAGTAGCGTATGGAGCTGAGCAGCGTGGTTGGAGAACAGACGAGGAGATTGCTGGCACAGCTGGCACACCTGAGAGATCTGTTCATCAAATTCACCAATTATATTAGTACAAATCTGAAAACGGACCAAATAAATCCCCCCTCAAAGTGAATCAGACGTGGCTGAGAACAGACCTCCTGCAGCGCCGTCGCTTTGTGACCTGTAACCAGGCGACACATGATGATGTGCTCCAGCAGGATGACTTGGAATGACGAGAGGATGGGACTACAGTCCAACACTGGAGAGAAAGAAAAAGGTAAAGAAAATGTCAGATGAATGAATAACAGATGAATGAATAACAGGTTTAACCAAAAACACGTTACATATATTTCTAACCAAAGGCGCTGCTATCTAGTTATGTTATATAAGGTGCTTTTACGTAACCCCTTATATTCAACTAACCAATGGAAAAATAGACAATATCTCAATCGGAATGGTCTGATAGTCTGTCCAACAGGCAGATGTAATCATTCAAACTGATCTCTCTTGTTGAAACAAATATATTTATCGGTGCATGTACAAGACTGTACAAGCGGCTGTAATATTAAGTGATGTGTTTCCAGGAAGAAAAGACCATCAGAACAAAACTCTCCCAACATTGTTTTTCACTTCAGACTTTCATCCACCTGGTTTCGGGCTGAGGAAGGAGCGCTGACTGGCTCACATTCTCACACGCAGTAAAGCATCTAACCAACCACGGATGAAAATAAAAACCAATCATGATGCAGAAGGCGCGATTTGTCTGAAAAGATGGGAAGCCTTGTCCAACCTTGAGGCTGGTGAAAATACCTTTTATTCTTCTCTTATATTTTGAGCAGATTAAACTCCTCACAGTGGGAAGAACCACTTTGGTCACGTCAGTAATAGTTATATTTCGATTACATACTTTGAGCGTCTAAACGAACTTTTTATCAGCTGTCAACAATGATGTTGGAATCTCTAATTAGAATTATTTCAATTAGACTACAGAATTATTGTCCACGTACATGTARCTATTGTGCAGGGTTCAAAGCCATGAGTGTAACCTCAGCCTTTCTCTTTAGTGATAAATTAGAAGCCATTATGAATTGTATTTCTATCGACAACACACAACCTTTTTCATGATTTGGTTATTGATTGCTTTAGTCTAAATTTATTTGACCTAAAAAATTACAGCTATAAAACTGATCAGTCAGTAAAACTTGCATTGAGCCACCTTTAGCAACCTACATTTAGCAAAAGCTTACCATGCTTACTAAAGCCTTTCTCCTTCTTTCATGCTTCAATCACTTTAATAAGCACAACTGTTAAACTATGAAGGTTTTTTTTTAAATCATCTTCTATACTGGCACTTCGAGCACGAGGGAAGATGAAATGCACACAGACCCGATGTGTGAATCAAACCTAGCCACTAACGGATAAAGTTAATTGATTTAGACTGGTTCCATGATTTTTGGTAGTTTTAGCCACCTGGTGTTATATTTGCTTACAGACACAAGCATTTTAATAGAAATCACTGGAGCTTTCTTTGACTGCAGTACGTTAGCATACACACACAGACGACCAGTGCGAGCGATCCAGAATTTCTCCAACAGGGTATGTGACCAAGATGTTCATCTTTCTCTATATATCCTCAAGTGGATAGATTGCAGTGTATCTTAACTAGTGCACAATTCTGAATGTAGATCCACCTTCCAGGCGTTATAGTTAGAGAAACAGTGCAGTCCATTTGTGTGCTGGTTAATGCTGACTCACTCTTTAGTTTCTCTAGTTGCATTAGAGCCTTGTCCGTGTACTTCTGCGCCTTCTCCAAGTATCCGGCCTGCATCGAGTGCATTACAGTGACCTGCATGACACACAAACAGATTTGCAGTTAAACCATTGGTAGAGATAACTATTCTGAGCAGACAGTGAGGACTTCGATCTGAAACTGCACACATCTGTATTCACACCTCAGACTTAACCACTGATTCCAACTACTAATTAAATGGTGTGCGAGAGCTGCATGTGGGGGCGGTGATGTCTAAAACACTGGCACCAAGTTATGTGATTTTAGATTATAGCCTAATAATCTTGTGTGATATGAACTTGAGCAATGAGCAGTATAAAGTCCAATGTCACTGTATGACAGTTTGATAAACCAGCGTGATATAAAGACACTTGAAAAACCACATAAAGTCATGAGGGCAAAAGTAATATATAAACATAATGCTGAATATGTTTATTATTACTTTTAATATCATATCTTCATTGATCTCATATTTGATATGATGATTTCGTTTAAATGCAAGTCCTTTTGTTTAAAAGCAGCTATCCAAAAGAAACATAAAATACTTAAATTCTAACACCCGGGATGTGAATTTGCACATTTTGGCAATAGTTGGAAAATCACTAATGAATCAATGAATCATTAATAATAATGGAAAGAATATWTTTTTTTATTTGTTCAAAAACAAGTCTGCTAAAAATGCATTGTCCAATACTGTCTGAACTACAACTGCTCYCTCTTGTGGTGTACAGGTAAATAACTAAGGTAGCTAAGAACTGAGTGTTGTCTGTTAATACATTTCTTATCGGTTACATTTCTAAAGGCAGTTAATCAAGTTAGACTCTGGATATGGGTCTATGCTCTAAAAGATGCACTTAACAAATTTCAGACTGCTAACACTGTAGAACAGAGTTTTAATTCTCCAAAGCAGATGTGAATCATCATGAACAGTCTCAAATAAGTTTTTCAGCCTTGAATGTATTCTTCTGTAATTGAGACTCTAAAAAAAAATGCTAAAATGCTAAATGCTAAAAAAACTGTTGACCTTCTAAATGTTATAAGACTTTTTATGCAGAAAACCCACAAAAAAAACAAACAGCAGGAACTTCTAATAAAATATCACATGACTACATGCATGAGCATGCCTTAACCAAAAACATGTGCTGTCTGAGTGTGCTAATTAGTCCGAGGTTGCGACTTAAAAGGAAGTATGTGTGTATGTGTGTGTGTGTTTGAAAGAGAAACATACCAAGTAGACGAGCACACACATATGCTCTTTAGGCAGCCAGTGGAAGAGATCTGCTGGGTTACTGGGCAAGATCTCATCATCATGGAGTGTCGAGATGGTCTGGATGCACTGCTGGAGTTGCTTTAAACATGGCTTCACGCTTTTCACCTACACACATAAGAAGTCACGTGGTTAAGCAAAATGTCATTTTCCCACAACGCACTAAAAAGCAATACACTAAGCATGGATTTATGGAGCAAGCACAGTTTTTGTTCGGTGCTTAAAAAAAAAAAAAAAAAAAAGGTTTGCACTGCCATGAAATACAACTTTTTAAAAATTTTATTTATAATCATAAACGCAGTCTTTTGATTTAATTTTTCCAACATATTGTTAAACTCAAAGGAAACCTGGCAGGTTGTACCTTTTAGTATAATCACCCCAACACAAAAGAGGAGATAAAAATGTACATATTCCATACTGTTGTATATTTTGAGTATCAAAGTCAGTAGAGTGTATTATCTGGTTAATTTTTTTTTTTCCATTTTATATATAATCATCAAATCATCAATAAAATTACCAATCATCACCACACAGTAAGACCTGTGAAGCTTATTCCCAACACCCAGTACTCTATGCATCCCAGGAACCTAAACTAAAACCTGCTGAGCATCAAGGTAAGAAAACCTGACAATTAAATGTGGACATACTGACCTGTCCGGCATCCAGGTAATGTGTGACCTGCAGCACCAAGAAAAAGACCCTAAGGGATTCCTTCTGTATGGGGTTTCCTTGCCAGTTCTCCACGATCTGACCGCACAATGTGAGCAAAGGATGCACCTCCTGTAGCTTACGTTCCATCAGCAGTAACTGCACACACACACACATATCAAATAATTAACCTACAACTAAATTAAACTGCAGATTAACATATTGTTGTTACTGTTCAGTTATCAGCATTAATGCACGATTTCAAAAAAGGAAGGAAAAAAAAACCTACCATCCCTTTACTCAAAAGAAACAGAGCTCTGTAGAGAAAAGAGCATAAAAACAAAATGTTAACAAAAATGTACTTCCATATATAGAAATATATCCTCTTCTGTTATTAAAAAAAATATTCTACATACGATAGATATTCATACCTGGTATATTCTGATCCGACAACCCTGGCATATTCAGCACCTACACCCAATAAGTCACATGCAGACACCAAGTCCTTTTCTAGTGTGTGGAGTTGCTATAAACAGGAAAAACAAAAAAAATTAAAGCTCAACACAACTTCCAAAACAGTGTTCCTGTTTTTTGTTTTTTTGCAGAGAAATCAGCGTCTACTTACTGCTAGTTGGAATAACAATCTGCAGTGCCAGTAGGGAGTCTGCTGCGAAATCTGGATAGCTTTGCGTAGTAAAGGTTTAGCAGAATCAACCAGATTCTAGAAAGGAAAGAATATTTAAAAAAAATAACAATAAAATGCTTTAAAAAAATCTTCATAATCAAAAAATATATTTTTCTTAGACTAGAATGTCACTCATAATTTGTTTTTCTGTGTTTTAAACTAGTTTGGTTTTAGCTTGTTAATCATTAGAAGAAAAAAAAAAAAACAGAGCGCTTCCTGTATCTTAATTAAAAATCATTGCAAAACCTCTTTTCCCACAGGATATAATCACAAAACATTCCAATTCAGATTAAATCCTAAAATTATTCCTACTGGCAAATTTTCAGCAGCTAAAACATAAGCATAGACTTCGGACACAGTCCCCGTTGACGCCTATTCAGATGGGATTAATATCCTAGAGATAGATGGCAGCGGTGATTAAGCTACCCCCACACCCCCAGGTAAAACTAATCACATCTGAATAGGGCTTATTTCAGGAGCTCTCAAACCAAAGGTCGTGACCCCCTGATTGATAAAAATGCAGTCTGCTTTACTTATTTACTTTAATATAATTATTTACTATAATATAGATTTGTACTATGAATTAGACATATGAGGCAGATGTATATAAAGAATATTTAAATGCTATTTTCAGCTTAGGAGAGAGGAAAGAAAAATATGAATTATCATCATCATCCCGTTATCTACAAGTTCCTCTAGACCATCAAGTCCAACAGTGAAACAATATGTGTCACGAAGACAAATTTAAAAGGTCTGACATCTATTGAATGTTGGAATATGACGTGCTTAGAGAATTAAGTATATCATCGAGTTGAGGCATTTTTCCCAAAACAAAGTTGTGGAGTTACAACAGGTTAGAAAAACTAGGCAGAGAAATGCCGAGCCATCTGGCAGAGCTCGAAGAGACATGCTTGAACAACTGTGCAAATCCAATAAGCTGTTCAAAGTAAAAAGGCATGTCATGGTTTATGAGAAAAGTTAAGGATACAAGATATAAAAGATATACAAGATATACATATAGAAAGATGACAACTGTCTTGGTTTTTAACTGATATGTTGCAGATTTCCCTCCTCCACACACTTAACCTTAACATTCATTGGTTGAGCATTATATTTTAATTATGTTAATAAAGTGATATCCGAGAAACACAGTTGATATAAAAGACTTGGTCATCATTTTGCTGAATTACAGTGCAATAGTGGATAATGTACATAATTCTCACCTGTTGGCAATAAAGCTCTGAGAGGAGACTGGCAGCTTCAAATTTAACATCTTCAAACTGGGGGATCTGGGAAATCTGGTTAAGGTAATATCTTTAAACTGGATACTCAGGATTTGTCTTGGGTTCAATAAGAAGTCTTTAGAGTTAGTTAATGCACTGACAGTTTAGACAATCACACGCTGAATACAAATATATCTGTGCGAATAGCAATGGGTTTCTTTCATATTTCATTGTAAATGTGTAAAAGGATACTTGTTGCGAGATGCACCACTGAAAGAAAAAGAGAGATGATCAGCTGATGCATGTATACAGTCATAAGAGAAATATTTAACGAAGAATACAAACTAGAAACTAAATATACGAAGCGGGGAAACTAGCTCATCACGTTAGCAAAGGCGATTTTTCCCTGACCGACTTCACGACAGGACTGACCCCATTGAAAGGCGTAAAGATAATATGTAATTATAACTATTTTCATTAGATGAGGTACTAAATATTGAAAAACTAACAGAACATCTCTAAAACCTTACATTATTCTTAACGATAGCGTATCTACCTACCTAGCTAAACTAGCTAGCTAACTTAAGTATCAAACGAAAACGGCGCTCCCCCTAGCGAGGCCTACATGTTCCGCTTCTCCGACACATCCTCGGTATTTCCTTCCCGCTCTTACCGCTTTCTCGAGATGGTTCCGGGCGAGGTCGCTGTTCTTGGTGTGGTGATAGAGCACCGAGCCAAGCTGAAGGTGCGTTCGGGCTTCTACCCTTTGTGGAGGCTTGAACTGAAATACAGCCTGGAGACAGTGCACACAGAGGCGAATTTTAGGAGGACTCGAAGTGCGAAAATGTTCCGCAAAACCAAGCAGGGCAAGATACCAGGATTCCGGGGCCTCTCCGCCAGTCGCCATTTTGACGACAATAACAACAAAAACAACCGCGGCCTAAGCGATATGGTCTGTTCTCGCGAGATTTCGATACGGGAACTTCCGCACACCGGTAGGGTTGAATGGGGCGTCAGTATGAACCAGGGTATTCCTGACAGCTCTTAGCTGTGATCTATATAAAAACATTATTTCTCCCATAACGATAAACGCTGAGATTGTAAATTCAAGTACTTTGGTTTCACACACACACACAACCACACACAGTTAAGCACACAGAATTAGAGGACCAATAAAACTTTAATGGGATGTCAGAGCACATTACAATACAAGTTTTGAGAACAAACAAAATAATTTAAAAAAAATCATTACAGTAAGTTTTCATAATGTCAAACTGTAAGAAGTTTGTGATATTTCAGTATTATTCGAAAAGAAAAAAAATGAAAAGACAAACTGACATTTCTACATTCTGATGGATGTTACAATGATATCAATGTGTGTACTTTCAACTACATACTAAAGAAAATGTGACGGACAATGAAGATAAAAAAAAGAAAAGAAAAATACAGTGTAATACGGGGTCCTCAGTAATATGGCCTCCGTGGATTATTCTGGTGGAAGGAAAGATAAAAGAGAAATGAGAAATAAATGAATAATAAATAAATACATACATACAGTACACATGTAGATACAGTAAAAAAAAAAACTGGACAGTACAAAATAAATGCTCTTCCTTAACATTCAGCCTGTTTATCTGTGTAATATAAGACGTCTTATATGCCCTGCATGATAGTGTACACCCATCCTAATTCATTTTTTCCCTCAAGTTAGTCCAAGATAGATAAGCTCTCATATGATTTGCAGCATCCGAGAAACAAGAATGTTGCACCCTTTAAAAAGTGTTAAATATATAAATTTCGCACTAGATTCAAAAGTTGAAGCTGATGATGAGCTTTATCACTCAAATGTTAAACAATGCAATATGAAAGTCTTCATATAATAAATATGCATTACTGACCAAAGGGTTAGGTCTGAAACGGTACGCCAGCATCATTCTCTTGCGGAAAGCATCGTATTCGTCATCGTTTTTGGATAGTTCAGCAGGTCGGTCCACTCCAAACCCTGCTCCATCTATTGCTGTGGTGCCCCTGGAATGATAGTTTAAAAATTGTAAAAGAAGTTAACAGCGCACTAACAGGCACAGTGATGATCATAATTATAAAATCAGTATTATTCACCAGATCTATACATTATTGATACAGTATATAGTAATGTACAGTAGATTAAAAAAAGTCAGGCATTATGAGAGAATTGAAAGCTGATAATTGTATTGTGACTCGAAGTGCCATGTTCAGTCTTAGCTTTTTGTATTTTTTTCCCCCTATGCACATCAGTCTGTAACAAAATGCAATGACTCTAATCTTTACCTGTTAACAGGATTCTTGATGCCCTGGCTGTCGGAGCCCAGACCCTCTCCCTCCTTCCAGCCCATCTTCATCAGCATCTTGAAGCCGATGTTCTCTACAGTCAGTTTGAACTCTTTATACTCCGAGTAGTCTGGATCTCTGCCCTCCTGCACAACAAAAAGCAACAGTCAACAGACATATTGGAAACCACCTAGAGAGCCTATTTATACCAAGAATGATCATTCAAATCAATTTATCTGAAGCACCGAAGTCACGGATTCACCAAGTATCATATAAACAAACATTCTACATATACAGGCAATGTTTTTTGGTAAATATCCAGGATTGTGGCATTTTTTATTTATAGTTTTTTAAATGAAGATGAAAAGGTAAAGATAAGATCACTACTTCATCTGATGTACATATCTGAGCAAATATAAATCACTTTTTGCATTCCCTGAATGTGGTCTGAATGTTTCAAAAATGCACAAGTTCTCACAGACTCATTTATGCTCCTACAAAAAAAAAAAAAAAAAAAATCTTACCTTTAGAGCCTTAAAAGTTTCCATGAACTTTTCCAGCTCATCAGGTGGCAGAAAGTCACCAATGAAATGCTTTCCTTTCCCCATCTCAGTCAGCTGCTCAGCCCACTCTGCACCGAAAGACACACGCCACATGATACGGAATGATTAAAATTTTATAAATATTAAGCTGCATCCGAACACCATTTCTGCTGGATGTATTGCCATTTGGGTCCTAAATAAATAAACAAACTGACCCCTTGTTTTTTCCATCTCCATCTTCCGGAGACTGTGTTCCCAGGTGCCGTTCTTGGAATCGATCTCCTCGTCGCTGTCGTACTCGTGCTGGTGATCCCGCACAGCCTTCTCCCACATCTGCTGCATCTCCTGCATTGCCTTCTTGTGCTTCATGATCATATCGAACATCTCCTGCATCTGGGTACGTATTGCACAAAACACAATGCATGTAACTCCAGAGTTATTAACAATGACAGTGTTTAATATTAAATTGTGTCACATATTAAGTCTTGGTGTCTAATACAAATAAAAAAAACTTGCATTTAAAGTCAGTAATTAGAAATTAGTTCATAGGTCACTGCGTAACTTAACGAAAAATAAACCCTTCTTCTGAAACTACTCAGGTCCAGCATTAAAGACTACATTAAAAAGACAAGGAAGTCTGGCTCCTTGCACAGTACTCTATGTCAAAAAGCTCTTTGGGATCCAGCTGGGGTTTGTGGTAAAGTAACAAATAAAATTATTAGGTGGGATTGTTTCATCAAAGTGTACATGACTGAGGTCTAAACAAATTTGACATGGTTAATGATCCCTTATTGAAAGTAACAGACTTTTTGCTTTCACTATTAGTTTACACATTATGAGTGCAGAGTGTAGCATCTCTCCTTCTTTGCATTACAGGGTGTGGTTTGTACCTCCTGCTGTTCTTTGAGTTGCTTCTTCTGCTCCTCCGAGAGCTCTGTGACTCCCACCAGACCCACCGGCTTCCCTTTCTTATAACCCAATCCTATTAGTTCTTGCTCTGGAATTCAGACACATTCCACACGCACACACGCAGTCAACCAAGGCAATAAACACACGTTCATTTTATATTAAGCTGTGTACTTGCCTAAGCCTGCACTTACACAACAGCATGAACACATTTACATCGTTTGACATTGCCCACAGTATAGCCCAGAATCTGCCTGGATGTATAGCATTGCACATAACTAGTATGTGTGTATAAAAAACTAGTATCTTTCTGTGATATGCATTACAGGACACACAAAAGTATCAGAGTACCAGACAGCGCTGGAGCATCAGGATCTGGTTTAACCCTTTGCGGGATGACAACAGAAGGGACCGGCAGGTCCACCCGTTCACACTCGGATCCCCAGCGACTCTTCCTCTTGCGCTTTGCACYTGTAGGAGCCGTCTCTTGGTTCTGCTCTGCCGGGCCTGAACTGAAGAAGTTGGCAGCTGGTGGAGTTGGAACCTGGTGCATGGTGCCTGAAGAGAACTCGTCACTAGGTGGCGGTGCAGATCGGCTTTTGGCCTGACGGTACTCCTCCACTTTGGACTTGTAGAAGCGGTGAGCTGGACTTTGGTGTTCATATAGGAAGCTAGAGAATGGACATTATTCTCAGTCATATTATATATATATAAGCCAATAGACAAATTTACAACAAAAATAAATTTTAAATAAAATTCATTCTATTTTAACTTTTAGTCAGCTGAAAGACAAACAACAACAAGTCTATACTAATAATGCTTTACACATTAAATTAACTTTAGAAAAACTGTTTAATACTCAAGTATACATTATCTTCCAGCAAGAGATTTGTCATTTTATACAACTGTGCAGTATTATAACTGTGCAGGTATAAATCTGGGGGGAGGGAGGTCAGCATGTTAAGACTCTGAGTTACTGATCAGAAGGTTGGCGGTTTGAGCCCCATGCGGTTTGGTTGCCACTGTTGGGCCCCTGAGGAAGGCCCTTAACCCGGTCTGCTCCAGGAGCACTGTATAATGGCTTATAAAAAAACTTTCAGCTCAATAAATTCTCTAATATAGCCTTAGTGAATTTAGAGACCATAATCTAAATGAAATTCTAGTTCTGAAATGAAGCGTCAATAATTGAATGAAGATTCAAGCTAATTCTTTGACAAATAATCCCAATTTAATCAGTTTCTAAATCAAGCCCTTGATCCTAATTAAATCAAATTCAGTTTAACACAATAATTTGAAAAACTTGTTCTCTTGTTAAACTGCAGTCTTATATATATATATATATATATGACATATACAGGGCATATACATATTTAAAAAAAAAAATTCATGGAAAGTAACCCCCCCCCCTGTAATTTTATTCAAGAGTTAAAAGCTCATATATTCAAGATTCACGACACATCAGGCGAAATATTCCAACCCCCTTTTTAGTTTCCAATGATTAAGGTTTACAGCTTACAAAAATCACAAATCCAGTGTCTATTTTGTTTTGACATTTGCTATTTGTGTAAATTACTATTCATACAGCCTATCTCACAATCTACTTAAGTACACAGAATCACAATTCATGGGGGAAGACTGATGACAACAAGCCTTATGTTAGTTTGTTCCATTATTTAGGAGTGTATGTATGTATTTACAGTACCAGTCAAAAGTTATTCATTTCCAACGTTCTGAAACAATACTAGAGATTTCAATACAATGGAACAACACCTATGACAGTAGGTATTTAAGCAACAGTAAGTTGTTATTTTGAGTCGGCTGTTCTGTAACAGTTCACAGCATTGTCAAGTGCATTTGCAAAACCTGATGAAAATGGGGCTCATGAATACCATCACAGAAAAACAAGAAAAAAAAGAAAAAGAAAAAAAGAAAGAAAGAAGAAGAAAAAAAAAAACTTACCTCTGCTACAGAGAAGTTCATTTAGAGTTACCAGCCTCAGAAATCACCAATTAACAAACAGCACCTCAGATTAGAGCCTTTATGAAGCTTTACAGAGCAGAAGTAGCAGATACATCTAAATATCATCTGTTTCTAGTAGATTATTGCATATTTTGGGTGTCTTCATCATTGTTTTACAATGTAGAAGTAAATAAAAATTAGGAAAGACTATAGAATCAGAAGGTGCATGCAAACGATTGACTGGTACTGTATGCATGTTTGTACGCATGACATTGCCTGCAATCCCTGACTGGTTAATGTCACACTATTGTCAAACCCCTTTAATTAAAGCTGCAAGCCTTGCCTTCATTCGCATCTTGAGTGTTTCATTTCAAATACAATGTAGTGTACAGAGACAAAACACACAGGGGAGAAAAAAAAACAAAAACACTTATCTTTATTCCAAAATTTACAGCCCTGACTGCATACTCACTGCTGTACTTTGAAGACAATTTTTTTTATCCTACACATTTGGCTGTGATGCAAAAAAAAACCCCATGAACCTCACACATACGTTTGCGACTTTTATTCTATGAATAAACAATAACAGCACAAAGTAACTATTTGCTGTGCATCACCTCTACTGACTATGCATTTTGACATGTTATACAGTATATTTGTTGGTCAACCAGGATGCAACAAAGGCTTATGTGACATGTGAAAATTCTCACCTGAAGTTGGGGTTGTCGTGGTTGTGTTTGATAGCGATGGCCTCCACCTCTGGCCCTCCGTCGGCCACGAAGCGGGCCAGCTTCTCCACCACCTTCTTGGTGTCCTCGTCCACTGAGGAGGAGACTTTAAGCAGCTTATCAGTACTGCGACTCAATTCAAACTACTACTCAACAGCCTCATATCAGTCTACTGCAGGTGGAGGAATAAAAGAGGGAGGGGCGGCACGCAGGTAACCTTTAAACCTTTAACACTCAGAGTGAGGCTGATGTGCATTTGAAATGGTGTGACTGTTCTTTTAATATTTATGTGCTGAAACAGCTTTCTCTCACTCTTTGTCTCCATCTTTTATAGGGATAATTTCAAAATGACAAACTAAGAAAAAAAAATCCTGTATGTTGTCTTACCATCAACTGGCACAGACGATACGTGGTTCACTTGTCTTAGTAGAGCTACTTTCTTGCGATAGTACAAATAGTCCTTGCTGTCCTTCTCAAATAAGAACCTATATACATGGATATAAAAATAGAAAAGAAAGAAAAGAGAAAGTATCTACATTTAGTCTTCTTCATAGATGTAGTACGTGGTCAGTTTTACTCTCGGCGAAATACTCGTTAAGACTTACGCGAACATGGGATTGTCCTTGTAGTCTTCCGCAGCTTTCCTCTCAAGCTCTGGCCCACCTTCGGCAACAAAACCAGCCAACCGGTTGATGATCTTACGCAAATCTTCATCCTCTGGGGGGGAAACTTTAAGCAGGCTATGAGTACGCCGCCATAACTCATACATTCACAACTGCGTACTATTAAGACAGGACACGAAGTGAAGCACGCTGTGAAACATGCAGTGTCCACCAGAACGGCATGTTTCCACAGCCCATTACACAACAAGCTCACGATTCAGCATACCAAATCAAGAACAATAAAATACATGATGTCCAAAAAGATAGAATGCAAAATAATACATTTTACATTTAAGTTTTTAATCATCTTAAGCCTTGTGGCATGGGGAAATTAACTGGAAACTCAAAATAGATTTTAAGAGGTATTCTTGGGTTACCTTTAATCTCCAGGTAATTTGCGTCATCAATCTCGTCCTCCTCTTCCTCGTCCGGGGAGCTGAACACGCTCGGTCGGGGGACCTGAAGCGGCGTCTTTTTGGTCTGGGAGTAGCTCTTATACTGATTGAGCATGCTGCCAACACCTAAACCGGGTCGCTTCCCAACCAGAATGTTTTTCTTCTGGCTCTGGGAGGAAGATGAGGTTCCTCTAGAGTCCCTGCTGGATGCTGTGTGAGAGTCAGTGCGTTATACAGGATTAGCATCTTTTAAATATAAAACTATATTTAAAATCCAAATACCTTCAGGATTTGTATGGAAGGTACACTTGAGTGTAAACATTTTCTACCCAAAGAAGTTCGAGAACTGTAAATCAGCACGATTTACAGCAAGATCACCATTTCATGCTTTTGTGATTTTTTTTTTGGGTGACATTACCACCACAACCTTTTTTTTATTGTTTATTTCTTCCCACATTGCAAAACAATTCTGAAGGTATCCAAAATATGGATTAATCTCCTTTCCTGGGATGGTCTTCATGAGAGCCAAATTCATTCATGGTGCTTAATGGGTTTTGCAAATGCACATGAGAATACTGTTCTTACAAGAACTGCTCCAGAACAGCTGACCATCATGACTTAAAATTGTAACCGAATGTTGTTACTTAATTACCTTATGCCATGTGTGTGTTATTTCATAGTTTCCAGTATTTTATTAGTATTGTAGAAAATAAAGACAAACTTGTGTCCAAACTACTGACCAGTGCTGTATATTATTGCATTTGAGATGTTTTAATGGGAAAATGATTACATTACTCTATAATCCTGCAGGTGGTGCTCGAAACTATTCACACATTCGCAGGCAGCACAGAGTCCTATGTGGTAGGAACAATTTATTCATATCTAAAACCTAATAATAATATTAATAATAATTTTTAATTGAGACATTTGTACTTGTAACAGAATCGCAATACAAATGGAAATCGACATCTAAGTATCATGCTAATATTCTATCGCTGGTTCTCAGCGAGTCCCGTCCCTAAATGATTGCTCTTCTACTTCTACTTTCAGCTGCTCTTGTTATGGGTTGCTACAGCAGACCATTTGCCTCCATCCAAAACTGTCTACTACATTTTCCTTTGTCACTCCAACCTCCTGCATGTCCTCATTCACCACATCCATAAATCACATCCTGGGCCTTCGTCTTCTACTTATGCCTGGCAGCTCCATCACTAACATTCTCCTCCTGATCCACTCCTCATCCCTCGTCTGCAAGTTGTCCAAAGCATCTTAATCTGGCCTCTCTAACCAAAATCCTAAAAATACCAGACCTAATCCTGTCCGACTCCAAACCGCACAGTGTTAATTTTTCAATCGGTGTGGTAATGTTGTTCTGTGACATCAGCAGTTAGGTGTTTCACTGATGACACAGAGAGACGTCACCATTAGTATATTTGGAGGGGGAAATAATATTAAATGATCGAATGATGTACAATCCTCTGGGGACTGCAGGTAACAGGTGATGCAGACTTTATGCACTTAAATACAGCTTATAAAGGAACCAGGACTGTGTGTGTTTTATACCTGAATCTGGGCTGGATTTTTCCTTCTGCATCTTTAGAAACTGCTGAAGAAAGCTTCCATCATTCACAAACTTGTTCGAGGTCTGTGCTTGCGTATCAGGGCTACTGAAAAAAAAAAAAATGTTTGTTTGGTAAACTTGGTCGCTTCATACTTTAAACCAAGATGGCTCATTTGTGTGTGTGTGTTTGTATATCGGTCACCTCTCTGCTGATGACTTGTTGGCAGATGACACATTCTGTCTGGCTTGCTCAGCCAACTTGGCCTCTATTTCTCGCTTTTTCTGTGCTATGAGCTCCTCCTGACGCATTATAACGTTAAACTTGCTCTTCTGCTGAGGTGACTTACCCTTCCAGCCTCCCCGAGCTGCAAAACAAAAACAAAACAGAGGTGTAAGCAACTTCAATATTCATCTCATGTATATTGATGCAAACATAATTTATTTCATTATATTTTAACAAAATAATAGCTCAACAACTAAACAGCAATAAAATCAAAATCAATAGTACATATATGAGCATTAGCGTTTTTTATTTCCTGGTGTAATCCGACATTGCTGCGCTATGATTGGCTAGAAATGTACATCCACAGCCAATCCGCCGCTCGGACACGGCGTACTGACCAATCAAAGATCAGGGGGTGGGACGTATCGCAATACGGGTAGAAAATAGGGTAGTCGGCTAGGTCAAAATGGCTAGTTCAGCTAGCCTCTTCTTGCTAGCAAAATAACCGCGTAAATGTTTCATCTATCGGCTCAAACAGCACATGCTTTGAACTTTAACGAGCTAATCTGCAAATAATCTATTTTAATATTTTACCTGTTTCATTTGACTCCATTTCCAGGACCTGTAAACCCTGGGTGACGCTGAAGAGAAGCGCTATTTTGGTCTCTCTTGAGAAAACAAATCTTTATGGCTGAGTTAAGATGAAGGAGTTATACAGCGCCATCTAGTGGACGGGCGGTTGCAATGTTAAATAAGTATACAATTACAGTAGTAGCACAAATCCTATAGTATAGCAGAATTGAAGATAAATAGCATAGATAAGAGTGCGTTAAGAAGGATAAAAACATATTTAAAGTATATTACAGTGTTACAGGTGTCATATGTATTTCATATTAAGTCTTTTATTCAGTTTATATTTGTAAGGAATTAATTTAGGGGCAGAAAGAGGTGAGGAATCTGTCAAAAAAATTTTTTTTGCATTAATCAGTCAATCAAGTGACAGGAAATGGTCACTCAGGTTTTGAAAACCGCGACCGCTGGCGGGTTGCCACAGTTGGCCCTTTAGCCTGCAGCGCCTTTAACCCTATGCCCATACAAGAGTGGCAAGAGGAAGCGGGACCCACCACTGAATCTGTGATCAACAAGAATGGTGTGAAGTGGACAGTAAAAGGGCAGATCAGCTGTCCATTCATGCCGTTGCCTACCCTAACTCAAAAACGACGATCTAAATAAATATTACCAGGGTAAGTCCAAATGATCCGCACTCAGGCTGTAGAATTGATCTCAACTAACTTTTAGAAAAGACAAATACATAATTTTTCAACATAATCTCCTTGCTTTTTACAATTTGTCCATGTGTCAACAAGCTTTCATATTTCTCATTAAAAAATGTATTGATCTGCGAGCCACTAATACACTGCTGTCTTAATTTCTTCATCAGAAGTGAAACTTTGACCTCTGCTTTAAATTGGCTGAGCAGGTTAAAGTCTGATGGAGTGAGATCAGGACTATAGGGAAAACGTCTTTTTTTAAGCATTTAAATTTGTAATTTTGCAGAATGTCAACAGTATAGCCATAAGTGTACGACGTGCATCATCATGCAACATCACAAAAACCCTTGGATAGTGGTCCTCTGCATATAATCCAAAGTTTTGGCTTCAGTAAGCATCTCACTGTTGATCGTGGAACCTTTTTCCTGATGCTGTTCCAATTGTAAACTGTAAGCATCAATTTTTCAGCGGATGGTTAATTTGGAATTTTCTTGGTCAGAGATTTATGATAGTTTCCGTTCCATACTTTGGAGTTTACTCTGAGTCTATGTCTCGTCACCGGTAATGATTCTCTTTAAGAAACTCTTACCTTACTTGGAGTATCCACAAAAAAACAAAAACAAATGAATGCCTTTCTTTTGAGCAAATCACATGTGTAATTTACATTTCTCTACTATGAATGTGTTCCTAGAAATTGTAACTCTTATTATGACATTTTTAAAGCAAACAAACAAACAAAAAACTATCTAAGTACATTTTTGACCATTAGAAATCCACACACATATACACATAGACAAATCTATCTAATGCACCTTTAAGTTATGAAATCAGCTCATACTGTAAGTAAAAAAAAAAAAAAGAATTTAATGGACATGAATTCATTTTCACATTAGACATTTTAAATAGGAGCTTATTGGCAAAAACATCTGCTATGCTGCAATGTTTAAAAACAGGAAGAAAACGCYAAGTGCACAAGACTTAAAAAATTAAATATTTAATATGATGCAAACATATGAAGGACAAAACCACAGACAGTGTAACAATGTTTTATAAGATGTATGCAGTTTTACACTATAGCCGATAGGGGTCAGTGTTTTTCCTTTAATAAACGACGAGCTTTTTCTTTTCTTTTCAGTTATATTTGTTTACATATTGTAAGCTTTATACTATAT